>BKCH01001032.1:0-58106 GCA_008635985.1 Ficus erecta
CACTTTCTCTCTCCGTTATTAACTTGCTTGCTCCCCAGCCCAGTATTCTAATACTTTATTTACCTTTTACCTAAATTCACATTTCTAATATACATTTTGGAAATATTTATATTATAATTTGTCTCCATCAAAAGTATTTAAAAAATATGTTTTGATTACAATCTTCTAATACTTTTTTTTTCTTTTTTATTTTCGTTTTACATTTTTTTATAAACACTTTTTTTTTTTTTGGCTTTTTCCCCTAAAATCATATTTTTCAAATCCCTAAGAAAAGCATATATAAATGTGTTAAATACGTTTCTATTTCAATTTGTCATTTTCAAAATTGTTGTTTCAAATACGTTCTTCCGTAAATATTTTTATTATAATCTTCCAATATTTATTTTGTCAAAGTGATTATTATGAAAACGTTTTATTAACTGTGACGTAATTCTTAACAATTAGAAAAGATTAATAATTATTAAATTAAAAAATAAAATTAATGAATTTTATTTGTTTTATTTATATATTCAGTTTTTCTGTTGCACATAAATGTTATAAAAAAAATCATCAAATTATAGTACTAAACGTGCTTTTGCATGTAACTACTTTTTTCTCTGTCTTTTAAATGATACATACTCGGCTTAAATAGTTTAAATGGTTGCAACTATTCATTTAAATGTTCTATTGTAACGTATCATGTATTATTATTGTAAATTCTCACTTAAAATTGTGTCTATTAAATGAAAGGTTTTAATCATTCAAAAACTACTTATTTTTCGGTTGCATCTGTACAAGGCAACTCTTGAATATTTTTTCAATACTTATAAATGTGTTCGTGCGTTGTTCAGTTCTCAATCATTCATAACAACTGTGGGAGAATCAAATTTTTGCTTGTGAAATTCTTATACTTGTAAGTAACTAGACTTTTCACGCAACCCCTATCTCAAGTAATCGTCACGTTTTAATCTCTCTTAATCCTAACAAACTCAAAATGCACTTACTGTCTCTTTCTTTTTTTCTTTTTTTGATCTCAAATTCTAGGTCTTCTTTTAAACTTTCTTTCTCTAATCTCAAAATCAAAGTGGATGGTGAACTCAATTTGGCTGAAAAACAAAATGGACTTCCAACACGTAACCATCCCAAGAAAAATGAAGAAAATGACTATGAATTTGATGATGCAATTAACCATTAGATGAAGACAACAAATTTGTTTTGAATATATAAATTTCTACTTATATAAACTTTAGATTTGACATATCTCCTGCTCCATTTATGCTTTTGTTATAAGACTACTAATTTTTTTGAATCTACTAGAAGATATCTCATTCTTTAAAAAAAAAAAAAAAGATGAAAAATTTTATTTTGTTTTCTATATCATCATATCACAAACATTGACATTTCAACTAGTTTATATAATAAACCTCCATAATATTATGGATAGTCAATGCTACTTTTCATATGTAATCATATTTTCATATCTAAGTATTATAGATATGTTGTCTAATATAGCGATTTTAGTATACTGTTTTACTATTATTTATGAAGTTATTATTATTTTTTAATCTTGTAGGATTCATAAACAAATATAATCTTACTCTGTTACCAAAATAAAAATGGATAAATATGTGGTAGAGCCCCTAAAAAGGGGCTCTACCACAACTTACGGTAGAGTCACTTTTTGGATCGTTAAGATTTAATCGGACGGTTCAAATGTTGATGGTGTATCATATTATCATACACCTTGTCTTACATAATCCTTCCCACCCAAAGTCTTCTCCGTCGCCGGCGATCTTCCCGCCGCCGGCGACCACCTCCGGCCGCCGTCCGGCCACCTGCCGCCGGCGATTTTCTGCCTCTTCTCTTCTTTCTCTCCCGTGGCGACCACCTCCGGCGCCCCCACCGCCGGCCGGCCGCCGGCACCCCCTATCTCTTCCTCTTTTTCTCTCTTCTCTTCTCTCTCTCTTCCCCCTTTCTCTCTCTTCTCCTCTCTCCTCTCTCTCCGGCCGCCGGCGACCTCACCCTTTCTCTCTCTTCTCTTCTTCTCTCTCTCTCTCTTCCCCCTTCTCTCTCTTCTCCCGCGACCCCCCACCCCCGGCCCCGGCCCCAGTTCCTGCCGCCCCTGTCGCCCCCAACCCCAAGCCCCCCCCACCCAGCCCCGGCAACCCCAGCCACCCGACGAAAGGAGGAAAGGGGAGAGAGAGAGAAGGGGAGGAGAGAGGAAGAGGGAGAGAGAGAAGGAGAGGAGGAGGAGAAGGGGAGGAAGGAAGAGAAGGGGGAAGAGAGAGAGAGAGAAGAGAGAGAAGAGAAGGGGGGAAGAGAGAGAGGGTGGGGTCGCGGCGGTCGGGGGGGCCGAAGGGGGGGGGGCCGAGGGTGGGCGGCGCAGGAGAGAGGAGAAGAGAGAGAAAGGGGAAGAGAGAGAGAGGGGGAAGAGAAGAGAAAGGGGAAGAGTCGCCGGACGGCCGGCGACCGGAGGTGGGGCCGGGGGTGGGTCGCCGGAGTTGGGGGTGAGTCGCCGGCGTCGGGGTGGGTCGCCGCCTTTGGCGCCGGCGACGGAAATGTCGCCGGGGACTGAGAAGATTTTAGGTGAAAAAATTTAAATGAGGTAAGGTGTATGATAATATGGTACATCCCTTATATATCAACCGTTCGATTTAAATCGAACGGTTAAAAAACTGACTCTACCGATAGAGTCATAGGGAGAGGCTCTACCACAGCCTCTCCCAATAAAAATAGTCTTAATATAACACAAATGGTCATCTCTCTCTCTCTTGACATTATTAGACTAGATATTTTTAAGAAATCAAAAAATATTTAATAAATACTACTTTTTTGAACTTTTAGATTCATATATATATATATATATATATACACTCAACTAAGGAGCTTTTATCAGTATATTAAATATAAATTTACACTATTATTTACTATAATATATATAAAATACGTCCATTCACGTATACAAACTAGTAATGTGTGAAAGCATATATATAAAATTTTGCATTTAAATGCTACCTTTAAGGTATAAAAAAGAAGAATGTCCTCTAAGTGCGTTGGTTGGACGCTTGTCTTTCTCGTATAATATTTGACTTCAAGTCGTTCTTATCGTATTGGTCGGGGTATATGGATAATTCATTTTGTCAGTGGTTCACATATGACGAGGGATGACATTCACTCCTAGGATTATTTGGGTATGCCAATAATCTTTACTCTTATAACCCTCTTAACTTTATTAAAAAAGAAAGGAAAAATGTCATAGATTTCCCCTGAACTTTGTCATTAATGTCAATATGCCCCCTAAACTATGAAAGGTACCTATTGTGTCCCCTGAGCTTTAATATTTTTGTAAACTTGCCCCCTCAGTTAGTTGCCGTTAGTTTTTCCGTTATTTTTAATGTCAAAATACCCCATGATCTTTAATATTTGTGTCAAACTACTCCATGATGTTTAATATTTGTATCAAATTGTACCATTTATCTTATTTTAATTATCTAAAATTGTATAATTACCTAATAATTATTAGCTTTCTAGAACAGGTAAAAATATATATTTTTATTATGATGAAGGGATATGCATCTTTTTTAATACACTTTTTTTTTTTTCTTATTTTACTTATTTTAATTCAAGTTTATTTGGGTTATGAGTTCACTTATGCGTAACCATATTTGGCAGAACAAAGATGCAGAATTTGGATTCCAAATACGCTCTTTACTTGGCCTTCATAATTTAAAATCATAATCATAACAAATTTCATTCATATGTTTGCTTAAACCATAGTGAGAAAACTATTGTAAATTTACTCTGATACCCATTCTTAGTTATTTTTTTAAATTTAAAAAACGATTAGTTTGTATATTTTGGTACATCGTAATTAAACTAAAAATTGTAATATTAGGACAATAAAATAATGAGCATAAGTTGTGGAGTTATTTTTGTTTAAGAAAATAAAAATATATGTAAATTTTAATTAAAATAAGGAAAAAAAGTAGGAAAAAAAAATACATATTCTTTTAGTAGAAAAAAATAATTTTTTTACCTATTCTAAAAATTTTAGGTAATTATACAATGTTAGATAAATAAAATTAGATAGATGTTGCAGTTTAACACAAATATTAAAGATCATGGGGACAATTTGACACAAATATTAAAGATCAATGGACATTTTGACACAAATGCAAAGATCAGGGGACATTTTGACACAAACGTTAAGTTCAGGGGGTGCTTTGATGTTAAAGATAATGGAAAAACTAACGGCAACTAACTGAGGGGGTAAATTGACATAAATGTTAAAATTCATGGGGCACAATAGGTACATTACATAATTTATGGGGGCATATTAACACTAGTGATAAAATTTAGGGGGGAATTTATGACATTTTTACAAAAAGAAAAAAAGATATTTTCCTTAAGAATAAAAAAAAAAAAAAAAAAAAAGACAAGCACGTAAAGAGATTTAATAAGAGTGCCCTCATTTAAGTATATAGAAAAAAATAATCTAAATATAGTGGTGACAATAAAAAAGTGTTATAGCCGATCATCAATGACGAAAGGAGATTTTAGAGTGCCCTGGAAGGCTACAAGACTTTTTACTTGAACACTTAAAAAAAGCTGCTTCATATAGTTTTTCAACCACGTAACGCATTATGTGTATGTCACGTAAATCAACAAATTGTCAGGAATGAAAAAGGTGTACTCTTTTAACGTTTAATTAAGTGGGAGAGAAGGAAACTACGATAGTGACCATTTCAAATTGTGGTTTAATTTTGTATTACAAGCTCATGTTTATATTATATAGCTTATAGAAGAAATATAATACGCTTCATGAAAAAATTAGTTTCATTATATATCAGAATAGTAACATATAAGGTTGTTAAGAAAAAAAAAAATAAAAATTGACACTATTATTATTCCACAGAATTTTGATATGTATACCTTCATGATGTTCATAATCAAATTTTTTATGATGTGCTTATCATTATTCTTTATTCTAATGATAGAGTATTCTTTTATGTGGTATATGTTTTTAAATTTGAAGCTGATTAAAATCACATAAAAAATCAAAACAAAAAGAAAATTAGTAACTTTTTATACAGTTTTACCGACAGGATATGAATAATAGCCAACTATAAAATAATATATATATATATATATATATATATCTATTACTATTATGCAAAGCTGAAGTGTTTTACTATTTAAAATTTTGGTCTTTCTATTTTGTCCTTTTGTGAGCTTTTTTCAAAAATTTTTTTCCTTTTTTTGGATAAAATTATTTGATGCTTTTTACTCTTTAGTGCAATCATTCTTTATTGCTATTCTTCATTTTTTAGGTTGAAAAATTTTTACTTGTTTAATTTTAATTTTTTACCTTTTATTTATTTATTTTTTCATCTTTTGCTCTTAACTTTTTGAACAATACGTTTGATTTGCGCATTTCATTTAGAAGTTTTATATCTACATTCCTTTTAAATAAATAAAAAAAAACTTAAAAAATAATATATATATTATATATAATAAACTAAATCCACACGTGCGAAAAGCATGCATATATAACTAGTAACAACTAGTAGATATAAAAGCAAAAAGGCAAAGATAGTGATAGAGGTGGGTTTAGGTGTAATTAATGGAATTTGCACAACTCCACTAATAAGGAAGCATGTCGATGAAATCCTGAAACTTTCACGTACTGATTTGTAACTAAATTTGACAAATGGAGCTCCATTCGTAACCAAAACACAAACGTGTCAAACGCTTTAAAATGTCACTATATTCATTTGGATGGTGGTTGTACTCTTTCCTCTCTCTCTCTCTCTTTTGTTTTTTTTTTTTTTTTGGGTCTCTCCGGTTGCAAACTGAACTTAGGGCCCGTTTGGACCTCCGATTCGAACTTAAATTTTTCAACTCAATTTTTGTTTTTTTCTCCAAAAGTTTTTTATCTTTTCTGAAAAAGTCAACCAAAATTACTATTGAAACTTAAAAATCTTAACTCAAACTTGTGAATCAAATGGGTCCTTAAACAAATAAATATGTGTAAATAAAAGAAGAAGAAGAAGAACAAAGAAAAGAAAAGTGGTTAAAAATTAAAATAAAAATAAAAAAGCTCATATTGTGTTCCCATCGTCAGAGTACCAACTCAATTTACACTATGCTCTTTTTTATTTTTATTTTTATTTTTTGGAAATTAACTTCCATTAGTCACTTATTAGGGAAAAAAAATAAATAATAAAAACAAACCATGAAGTCCTAATAGAAACGTCATGTTTAAGCTATATATATTATATATATATATATATATATATATTTTTTTTTTTGTTTGGAAAAGCAAAAAATAGCAGGCTGGTTCAGCTGGAGATTTACTGTCGTGGTTTTTTCAAGCCCAATTTGTACTTCAAATTTAAAATTTTAAAAGACAAGGTCTCCTATTTTTAATTTGTGTGGGAAATGCCTAAACCGCGTGGAGAGTCGTTTAATTGGTCGTGTTGACAACTTTGCTTTGCTTCGCTTTGTTTGATTTGTTCCTGTGGTATTGTACGGTTCCCTTGCTCTGTTTGTGTTTGGTCTCAAACAACTTGAAATTTGTTTTTGGCCCACTTGGAAGTCAAACAAACATCACACGTCATTCACATAAAGTCAGAACTAGTGTAAGTCATGCCTGTCTTTGGTTGACACGTGGATAGTAACTTTGCTACCCTATGAATTTTTGGAACTTGTGTCTAATTTTTTTTTTTAATACAATAAGTACACACATTTTTTGAAAAGATAAATCGATCATAAATATTTTCAGAAAGAGAAATTGGATGGATTCATAAATGAACTCTATTAAATATCATAAATTCTCTCTTAAATCGACCACACTTGGATAGCTTGGAAGCTATACTTGTGTCTAATCTATACATATATAAGAAGCGCACTTGAAATTTAGTCTTTTTCGAAGGGAAAAACTTTATTTTTTATTTTTTGGTCCTATGTTTTTTTATTTTTTAAATTCATTTTAGTCATTTTTTTTCATGTTCATAAATTTCTTCTATTTTAGTCATTTTATCTTTTTGTTTATTTTTTGTGTGCCTCTTTTCTCTTTTTTAGGTCCTTTGTTATTTTTTCTTTGGTATGTTTCTTCTACTTTTTGTTTTAATTTTTCTCTATTTGGATAAATTTTCTAAAAAAATATCCTACATGTGCATAACAGATGCTTTAGACTGGTTGTCTATAAAACCACGTCTCAAGCTTTTGAGTTTTTAGCGATAAAAGAATAACTTATTAGGGCTCTCTCTAACCTAGCACTAGAGATGGAATCTCATTGTTCATTATGAGGTTAGAATTAAGATGATTTAATGGAATATTATCCTAACTATAATAAAGTTTTTTTGACCTCTAATTAAATAAATATGAAAGGGTCAAAATTTAAAAAAAAATTCAAACATACATTAAGAAAAGAAAATGCATACATACATACATACACATATATATGTAAACTTGTACATTTTGAGGGGTTGGTTGTTTTCTCAAATTTCTATTGAATTTATGAATCTTTAATGGTCTATCAAGTTGGGCTGATCAGATGGTTTTGGACTATTTGAATGTTAGGCTAGAAAATATGTCCCAAATCATTCTTTCATTCTACATGCGATATCATTATATTCTTGTAATCCCACTAATATGTGAATACATCGTTTATCTTATTTTTTTAATTAGAAAATGGATTTTTTTTTCTTTTTCTCAAGAGTTATAAAATTGGTTTCAAGTAGGCAATTAAGCACCTAATACCATTATATTAATCCGTGTAGCTATGAGAAAGGCTTAGATTAGGCTTTGGTATGAAAAATTCGGTGTCATGCCATTAAGCCACTACGTAGAATCTTTGATAGGAAAGGAAATGCTAAAATATATGACTAGAACCAAATGGACCTCAAAATGAGAGGTTTAAGCTACTTCCAATTAGGCTAACAACAACTTAAGTGCAGTAGTCACTTGACTTTAATAAAGTTCATCCAATAAAGAGCTTACATAAGAAAAGTTTAGGGGAAGTGCACTAAATTGTACATGTTGTAGATTAATTATGCCATTTCAAAGTATTTAGATTTTAATTTTGTGATTTGACTTTTCACCTTCCTTTGAACACCCAAGTAAAATGACCAAATTTTAGTCATTTACATTATCTCTCTCTCTCTCTCTCTCTCTCTCTCTTCCAACCTTAACTCAAACCCTAGCTTCCTTTTTTAACTCTCTCTATGCCCCGCCATCGTGCTCCACTCACGGCAAAGATCACGGCTAGCGGGGTACCACACTTATGGTATCTTCACACGGTTCCAAAAAAAAAAAAAAGATGTGGGACTTTTTTTTTCCTTATGTAACTTTTGGATCTTATAAATGATAATCTTATTATTTTCATATTTTTTTTGTAATTTGATGATTTAATTTGATTGTCATTTTGGTGATTTCTTTTTTGTGTGTTATTTTCGTTGATTCTGAATAGGGTGAATTACTGATATTAATCTGGGGTTACTTCGATGATTGACGTAAATATATATATATATATATATATATATATATATATATTGATCATCTACGTTGACAGCGCAACATAATTTGGTGTATATTATAGGGAGTAAGCTAATAGATTACTCCAGTGATCATAGTTGAAGATCAAGTGGTCGCTATTTATTTTGGTGATTATCGATGATAATCGAGAATATTACTAAGGCATTCAACATTGGTGATCGACAGAGGTAATTTCAGCATGTTTACTTTCAGCCAGACAGTAGAATATCATAATTCTAATCCCTCTTATTGGACGGGTAAAATTATTACAATGGCTCATAAAGGAGCATTTTTGAAGTTTGCCTTTATAATATTACTTGTTGGCAAATATCCAATTTACAAAAGTTAAATAAATAAACAATATTTTTACGAAACTGTCGAAATAAATAGTTAATTTTTAATTTTTTTTACTAGGTAAATAGTTTTATACTCCTAATAAAAAGTAATTTGTTTGCTTCAACAAGTTTGTAAACATGCTATTTATTTTTTTAACGTCTGCGAATATGTTATGTATCTCTTTCTTTCTTACTTCTTTATTACTTTAGTGAGCCCACGTATCTATTAGCCTTCGTTTGGTAGAATGAAAAAATGAGAAGGAGATTGGGGACTTTAGAGAAATGCCACAACTACATACCTAGGATTGATTTTGGCCACAAAAGAGAAACTCTTGCGGATAATGTTTTAGCATGACATCATGTAATATTTAATAAATTAACTTGTGAAATATGTTATAGTATGAAATCATGTAATGTTTATTTAATTAATTATTTGTTTAAGAATACCAATTATACCTTTAAGTTACTAAGTAACACTAATTAGTATGAATATTGACAACAATTGTTTACCGACCAGTAATATTTGCCGCCAGTTGGTCACCAATTAATAATCACTTAGTTACTGACTCGTAACCAGCTCGAGATTGGTTACCAATCGGTAGCCACCAAGTTACCAACCGGTGGCTGGTTACCAGAAGATAACTGCTTAGTTACTAATTGATAACTACCTAGTTACCGATCGGAAAGTACTAACTCTGCTAAATTTTCCAGATTTCATCACTAGAATATTGAGGAAACATCAAATTTCGCCATTATAACTATAAATTTTAACAAAAAAAATCCCCCAAAATTTCACACAAAACATAAAAAGCTCAAAATTTACAAACCACAAGAATTTTTCCACCAAATAAGTCACAATTCTACAGTAAAGAAAAACTGATCCATGGAGAGACCAAGAATGGCATTGGGAAGCTCAGACAAAGTGCTGGACCTTTGGGGCATAACGAGATTGATCATGTGCCGACATGGTCATGGCTCTAACATGAGGGCGACAAGGGGTCATGACGGTTAGAGATCATGGAGATGGATGAGATAGCGGCGATTAGCAAAGATATGTGACGCTGGGCTGTAGCTGAAGAGAGATAAGCATTAGAGGGGCACGAGGGTAGTGGACAAGTGGAGAACACGACATCCAGGTGGAGATCGTGATGCTAGGTTGAGATCATGATGTTGAGGAGGAGAATCGATGAGAGAGAGAGAGAGAGAGAGAGAGAGAGAGAGAGAGAGAGAGAGAGAGAGAGAGATTTTCGATTTGGTTTTCAAATAAAGTGTTGGACCTTTGGGGAACAACGAGACTGGTCATGTGCCGACGTGGTCATGGCTCTAACATGAGGGCGACAAGGGGTCATGATGGGTAGAGAAAATGGCGATGGATGAGAAAGCGGCGATCATCGAAGATATGTGACATTAGGGTTGTAGGCGAAGAGAGATAAGCATCGGAGGGGTGCAAGGGCAGCGGTGAGATGGAGAACACGACGTCCAGGTAGAGATCGTGATGCTGGGTTGAGATCACGATGTTGAGGAGGAGAATCGATGCAACAATTTCAACGGCGATCGCGACGCTGAGATATCCGACGATGCGATGGTTTTCGAGAGAGAGAGAGATCACAACGTTGAGATAATCGGCGAGAGAGAGAGAGAGAGAGATGTGTGATAAACGAAGATATGTTACGTTGGGGCTGTAGGTGAAGAGAGATAAGCATCGGAAGGGTGCAAGGGCAGTGGTGAGGTGGAAAACATGACGTCCAGGTAGAGATCATGACATTGGGTTGAGATCACGATGCTGTGAAGGAGAATCGATGCAACAATTACAATGGCGATCACGATGTTGAGATAACCGGCGATGCGATGGTTTTCGATTTGGTAGGGGGGATAAAGAGAGAGAGTGTGTGTATGTGTGTGTGTGAGAGAGAGAGAGAGTCTGTGTGTGAGAAAAAGAGAGAGAGAAAGAGAGTGTGTGTGTGTGTAAAGACCCATACCTCATTTTGGCATGATATTGTTTGCTTTGGACCTTGTGCTCACACGATTTTGCTATTGGGCTTCACCCCCAAAGACCTCAAACTATTAGAAGGTGATATCTTTACTTATGAACTATCACATATATACATTCCCAAATGATGTGTGACTACACAGCTTACCATTTTCCTTGTATGGATTATGACTGTCATTATTACCCCTCTTTTTTAAGCCCAACATCCTCGCTAGCCACACATTCGAGTGGGTAAACTGACTTTGATATCATTTGTAATGACAGATGCCTCCTTTTGATATGATATGGTTCGCTTTGGGCCTTGTACTCGTATGATTTTGCTTTTGGACTTCACACCAAAAGGCTTTAAAACCATTAAGAGGTGGTCTCTTTACGTATAAACCATCGCTTATATCCATTCCCAGACGATGTGGAACTACATAGCTTACCATTTTCCTTGTAAAGACTAATGTAACGACCCATGCCTCCCTTTGGTATGATATTGTCCACTTTGGGCCTCGTGCCCTCACGGTTTTGCTCTTGAGCTCACCCCAAAAGGCCTTATACCATTAAGAAGCAGTCTCTTTACTTATAAATCATCACATATATCCATCCTCAAGTGATGTGGGACTGCACAACTTACCCTTTTCTTGTAGGGACTGATGACTGTCACAATAAATGGAAGAAAATGTTTTAACAAAATAAATGCGGGTAAAATACATATTTTGACCTTAATATACATTCATTCTAATTTGTATGAAGTTATAATTATGAAATGTATTTGATTAGACATATTTTTCTTATTTTCATTTTCCTCTACCAAACAACATGATGGAAAACCTTCATCATTTCCATCACCTAGAGATTTTACTCTTTTTTCTTTTTATTTTCCATCCATATTACCAAACATAGAACCCAAAGTGTCATGATGGATCAAGTCAACAATTAAATGGATTTAGATTAATGTTCCATTTTAGGCTGTGTAAGTATGGAGAGGAGGAAGATTGGAGAGGGTTGAAAGGATGGGAAATATGAAATTGAAGGATTAAGAAGATTATAAGAGTCTTTTATGTTGTTTGATAGAAGGGATGGAGATTTAAAAACATGGACGATCTCCTCCACCTTTCTCCCTATCTTCATATCTCCCTTTAACCAAACATACCCTTGATGCATTTGGAAAATTCCAATACTGCAATGTGTGTTTGGGTACCTTATGTATTCGATTCCAATGCAAATGTATTTGAATAGTACACTAAATCACTTTATTATTTATCTATTCATTTTTTCCATATACTTTTACTAATCACATTACATACTCTCTCTCTCTCTCATACCAATAAACAATCAAATGACCAATCAAATATAAACAATCCAAACACACATTATATTTAAATATACTGGATAAGTTGAAGGACAAATTGAGAAAATAATTTACGCAGTGGATAACCTTGCACGGTGGATTTTAAAAAATTTTACTATGCTAATATGATCGAATAGAATCCATATTATTATATACAATAATAAATACTGATTGACGATCAATTACAGATGATCAAGTTGGCTTTCAGACAATGAGCACCAACCACCTAATCTTTCATGCTATGGCTCTTCCACGTATGGATGTGTGTGAGAAGCTATACTCCTTTTAATCTATCGTCTCACTATTCTCAATCCTAAGAACCCTTAATTTTGTTATTAATTCCCGAGCTAGAAAAAAACTAAAAATTTTCTCTCTCCTTTTTGCTTGAAAAACACATATTATAGTTAAGATTAGTAAAAAATTGTTCCCTAAGTTAAATATTTATCGCATCCAATAAATATTTAATTAATTAATTTTTGATAATCATTATCTTTTCAATTTGAGCTTTGAATTTAAATAAATGATTATCCATATCCATTAATTATTTTTTATTTGAATTCACTACATAAATTTCAAGTAATATTTAAACCGATATATTATCTTATATGTGTTTAAAATTCAAATTAAATTGTGATTTTATCCAAAGATATCAAGCTTTAATTTTAATACTAATTATCATTAATCATTGTCTTATCTTATATAATGATTATTCACATTTCAAATAATTTCTAGAACTAAAAATACCATACCGGTAGAAATATTTTTTCTGAAGTTATCTGTGAATCCTGATTCTGCATCATTGTGATAGTAATCCTTGCCTGGGATTGCTAGTAGCCTGCGCCAACCTGCTTCCAACTTGTCTCATCTGGGATAGTTTTGGCATACTCCTGAAGTACCAAAAATTATTCCAAATTAATATATATATATATATATATATATTATTAAACTTCATGATTATTCCACAAAAAGTATGAAGCTGAATTATTGTATTTTGTCAATGACAGATATTATAATGTGAAATCTCCATAAGATATTCATGTTTGAGATTAAGGTTTAAATTCCGGTTGAGCTTCTCAATTATTTTATCATTAAAGTTTCTATCATTTCATCTTAGTCAAACTCTATTTATGAAATCTGTTATAGAAAGAAAATCTTTCAGTAAACATTACAGAATAACCATGTTCTCTTATTGTATAATCTAGTTTTGAATGATACTTTAAAAGTGGTTGTAGGCATAGCCTAGCGGTAATATCACACCAGACTCCTCCCAAAGATGTAGGGTTCAAATTTCCCACCCGAAGTTGGACAAAAAAAAAAAAAAAAAAAAAAAAAAGAGATACTTCAAGAGAATATCATTGACTCCTATGAAAAAGTTATGTATTTTATATTTATGAATAACGTTGTCATCATCCATGTAATGTATCTCCAACTTACCAAGTTAAGTTGTCATTATTCGGCCCCTAACCCTTTGATAAATCAGAAGACATATTGCACATACATGTAATAATTTATCTAGTCAAGATTAGGATATCTACGAGAATATCCGTCAAATTGAATTGATTTATCTTAAACGGAATTAGTATATAAATCATTATTATTTTAGGTCCGGTCTTATATATGTTTATATATATAACAAGCCCATCGTATGTATCAATGTTTCTATTTGGAAAATCTCATTTCAATAATCAAGATAAACCATTTCACAAAAGTAGAAGTAGACGAACATTACAGTCTTACCGAAGTCAAAGTGCCAATATTTACTTCACCTATGTGGATTCTGATTAAGATTGTCACTTACATGTTATATATTTTCACATATTCCCTCATGAAATCAAAGTTACTATACCAATAATCTTGATGTCATTTTCTTGTTAAAAATCCATAATAATAAAAAGTATACAGAACAAATGATATATGAATAAAATAAATATTTATTGATAGATAATTTTCTAAAAACCATTGAACAAATTTTCGTTTTTTGGGAACTAATCCTAACATAAATGAGACATCCAAATGCATATTTTATTTCATTTATTACATTTGAATATAATAAAAATAAATGTATCTCCCAAAAGGACTTCAAATTATATCTCACCATTTAGAAAATTTAAAATGTTTTTAAGTGACTGCTTCATGTTTTAACATCTGAATTCTTTAAAAAAAATGATACGACATATCATTGTTCGTTCATTAAATTGAAGGACTATTCCTCAAGCAAAAAAAGAGAAGAGGGGGGGGGGGGGGGGGGGGGGTGGTGTTTGGGATTCCCAATATATAGAGAAAATTCTCTAAATAGTAACTTTTTTCATCCATTGATCAATCTAATATAAATTTCCCTTTCGTAGCTAAACTTTGATTTAGTATTATTTTTTTAAGTTATATTAATGTAATGATCTTTAAGGTGTGTTTTTTTTTTTAATCACTTCGAAAACTAAAAGGTCATATTTAACATCGTCATATCAATCTTAGATCATTAAATTGGTTATGTGCTCAGTTAGTTGCATCATCATCATACTCTAGTGTTAGTAACAATGCACAACTTATATATATTTATATATATATATATATATATTTCAATAGAAATAGTATACTCTTTCAATTACTACTCTTCTTTAGTAACATATAGGATAAGATATTACTCATTGAAAAAAACCTAAAAAAGATATTTGTAGTATTGTTTATATTTGAAGAGTCCGAAGTGTTAAAGATCGATGTTAACATGTCTTCCAAAAAAATAAAAATAAAAATAAAAATCGAAGAAAGAAAGAAAGATGATCGCGAAAAGCACTTTTGCGGTGCAGGTCATTCAGAAGAAAATTTCAGTATATATCCAGCTAATATGGACGGACCTGCCAACCCAGTGCTGCCACAGATTGTATGATTATTATTATTTTTAACTTAAAGCGAAGGATTTAAATTTTACGTTTACATACAAAAGAATATTATATATATGTTTTCTATGGAGTTAGGTCAAGTGATTTTCTTTTCTTAAAATTTTCTTTGCTTAAAGAATAATTTAATTATAAACCAAGAATTCCTTCACTTGTCTAATTGTTACATAGATGTAGGTCTAAAAGAGGAAATATTAATTCACCACACCACTTGAGATTTAAAGGTTGTAAAATATTAATGCTAATTAATAATAATAAGTAAGCCCAAATACTCCACAAAAAAAAAAAAAAAACACTGGATTGGTTATTAAGGGCTATTAAGCAAAGTATCCTAAAAGCTATTTTGACTTTTTATATTCAAAAACAACTTTTCAAAGTGTTTTAATAGTCTGTCAGAAGAGCTTCATGTCAATGTCAAAAGAATATGACTTCCGATAAATGCATTTTTGAGTAGAATTTAAAACTTATTTTTAATATTTTTGTTGTTTATTAGAATATTTTAAAAATCATTTTGACTTTATAAGCTTATTGATTGCAAACATTTGTTAAGAGGTCCCGGATCTTATTTTTCCTTTTCTACTGATTAAAAACATGCCGAACATATCTATGTTTGGCCAAAAGTTCTCTTTTACTACAATGCTGCCATAATTTAATGTTCTACATTTCTATCCCTATTGACCTATTAGCACTGCTTGTTAGCAAAACTGTAAAGCATTACTGCTAATCAATAGGTAAAAGGAAGAATAATTATGAAGCTAATTGTGAGGAGTGTTGCAGAAGTGTGAATTAACAAGCAGAAAAGAATCATTATTAATAGAAATCTAATGCTAAGTATTAATTATTGTAAATAAAAATTAAAAACTAATGCATAAAAGTAGATAAGATAAACAAAATTTACCGACGTTCACTGTAACATGAATTAGTTCTCTGGGTCTAAAGTTTTTTAAAATATAAAATGAGTGCAATGATAAGTGTAAGAGAATGTATGGAAATATCTGTGGGCGTAAGAATTCCCTCACCTGATCTCTACTTTCGATAATACACTTGATCTCTCATTTATAAAGCTAAGCCCATTACAGGAGTTAGCACGGTACAATACACTAGTTGAGTTAGTGAGTCGAGCCCACTTTTCAAATACGAAAAGTACCGGAAAGATATTAAGTTTAAAGATTGTTACATTATTAAAACATAAAAATTTTATACTAAATCAATACTATACAAAATAAAACTAAAGGTTGTGTCATTTTAGTAATAATGAGGAATTTGTATCTTGTTTGTAAATTGATGAGAGGATGATGACTATTTGAGTGTCGATATTTGTCATTTGCCAATGTCGTTTTGAAGGATCAAATTGCCTAACAATCATCTTATTCTTCCATTGTCTACAATTTTTATTATTTATTATTTATTATTTTATTATTATTATTATTATTATTATTTCCCCACATTCTTGACAAGCTATAGTAGTTCCATCATCGATTGCACAATTTGCTTGTCCGAATTCGATCCAGATGATCGGTTCTGCTTCCACCCAATCTACGGTCACGTTTTTACACTCTACACCGACTCCCGGCCTTCAGTCCAACCAGACGTGTCCACTTTACCAATCACAGATCTTCGTCCCAAAGATGCCACAACAGTACCAGTAACAGTACCTTTGGACTCGAGATCGGAGATGTCAGCCACCGACAAACAACATTGTCCAACAACAACTTCACTTGTGATTTGTCACCTTATTCCATTGGATACCTTCTGGAGAAAAATTCCGAGATGAGGCTCAGCAACGCGCATTGGCGAAGCCCTTCTGCCTTCGTGGAACTTCCTCCAGCAAACATTCCTAAGTAATATTATTAAGCTATTTAAAATTTTATAAACAAATTATATTTAAAATAAAAAAGACGACTATTGAAACAAGATTTGTAGATGACCACAAAGATATTACAAGGGAAAGCAGAAGATAAACACAATATTAGGTACAGAAACTCATGAAGCAGTAATAGTTCCCCTTCTCTTATTAAAAACCTTGACACACACACACACACACACACACATATATCTCACCCGATGGACAAAATTAACAATGCAATAACTTCAACCAATAACTTGATTTTCATCAAAACCAGGCCAAGGACTTTAAACATGGAGGACACGGAAAGGTGGAGCCCTCGAGTTTTGGAGAGAGAAATCCGCCAGATTAAACCTTTAACCATTCCAAGCAAGGACACAATCCCCAGCAAAACCTTGAGGGATAGTAGTCCTTTAAGTATACCTCTCTGTCATTTCCGATTATGTAGAAACTGAAGGATCGGCCACGGTGAGTCATGGTAACTCGTTTCACCGGCACAACGGAGATGGTATGCCTCTCGCATATGACTCTTGCAGTGGGAGGGACAGAGGCTCTGTCTGCAATAACTTCGGAAGAAAATTTGTTGAGGAAGAAAGAGTCTGCAAAGAAGGCCGGAGTGCACTGGTGTGCCTGAGTGTTGCATAACTGGACGCCCTTGGCTCGATGGAAAACTTCGTCCGGTACTGATGCTGCTCCGCTAGTCCCACTGACCTTACGGGTTGACAGTGTCTTCCTGTGAGACCATGGATAATAACACTTCGTCACATTCCATGTAGGAAAACAGACACGTGATTAGGAACTTATTTATTGCACAGAAAGGAACACAAGTACGGGAATATTCTGAAAGACGGGCAAGGAAAATAGGGGATAAAGGATCAACAAGCGAATTACAAGCTCCTCATTTTCAATTAAATTAAGAATCTATTCGGGAAAAAAATACCAGAAAACAAATCCAGGTGATGGAGCAGACTAATTGAAATGTATGGCTTCTGAAGGTTGTTTATTAACGGAAAAAAAAAAACACAAAAACAAAAACGGTGATTTGGGTACTTAAAACAGATTTGAGACACGATTTCAACTAGAATAGTTCAGTTTTTTGTAACTACAACGGGTTGATAACCAGTAAATTTTTATTTTAGGTCCCTCATTTCCGGAAGACTAACAAGCAATCCTTGCTACCTCACCGTCTTTTTTATTTTCCTTTTTCCGATTTCTTTTTTATCCTATCAGATGCCATGTAGTCCACAACCGTGCTTGAAAACACCGGGTAACATGCATGTGTATTTGCTATTTATTTTATAGGACCCAAAGTAGATTGTTCATGAGATGGTAGGAGAACAAAGAAAATAATTTAGTAACTGCCTATTAGCAATGGACAACTAGTTATTTTAGCTCGTCCCCAAAAAAATAACTCGACACTGCCACAAATATATCATTATGTTTCAAGTGCTAGTCAGCTAAAAAGAAAGACAGCAACAGCACAGTGGCCACAACATAAGGTCATAAATACATACCATTTAACAATGCCAATACGGCGAGTCAAAAGAGAACCGCTGCCACGGCACGTCTCACATTTAATAAGACCGCGAGAGCCACAAGTTCCACACGGAATCTTCCCCTTACCATCACATTTCACACATCTGCGAAAACAAAAAATTCACTCTTTCAATTTCAAGGGAAAAAGAAAAAAAAAAGGCCAATGATTTCCAAAGTACCCACAGGCATCTACTAAATTAGAGCAACAGCTACCCTGTTCTAACATCAATCGTGGGTCTGTTACAACTGTCCGACTACATATTGCATTTAGAAGTTAAGATCACTTTTGGGTTTAAAATCATCTGGAGTTTGGATGAGATAAAGTCCTAAATATTAAAAGGTGGTCTGGAAAATCGTTATGCTGGAAAAGCAAGGGTAGAAACTTATAAACTGAATTAGTTCAGAATAAACAACATACATTGTATCTGATCCATCTCTGTGAGCAATTAAGCCCCTTCCAAAACAAGCAGGGCACTGCATCGTCTGGTTTTCCTTATAGAATCCAGGTTCTTGATTCACATTGCATGTACTGCATGTGATTTGTCCCCGTCCAGCGCAACCTACAGTTTTTTCCATGGTTATTTCAGAATGCAACACGAACAGTGCATTTGTGTAAATGACCAGAGCTCTACTGCCTTGGAAGTACTAACAGAATGAAGTACCATGCTTAAACACGTTACTTAAAGTAACCTGGACAATAGAAATAATACCAATTCAAAGAACCAATAGTTCTAAAATCTACCCCATTTGGTACAAATTTATGAAAAGAAAAAGCAATCCCCTGATTCACTGCTACCCATCCATAAATACTGATTTCCAGAGTCTCACCTGAACATTTCTCAATGATTTCAGAATGAGGAATTTTGGCTTTTGATTCCTGATGAGGTATAAATAAAACAGGGAACTGAGATCTTAGATCCAGTTCCCAGATTCCAAGTTCAAGTCCTTTGTCTTTTCCGTCAATATCGCCACCAAGGTAAGGTTCTGTTTCTTTTATACTGTCCCTTTCTTCTATGAAAGTTTCTAAAGTTCCGACATAAACATCGCAATCTTCAACTGCATGAATCCTCCAGGTCCGAGCTGGACGACTTCCCCAACAGCAACGATGCCCTACATGATCAATGAGCAACTCCCGTATCTCCACCTCATCCAACATTTGCCTACACATGATCTTTCAGTTAGACAAAGAAGAATCCAATTCTTGTACTGTTGAAATAAAAAATGGAAAATGGACTCCAGAGTCGAACAAAAACAGAAACTTTATATGTGAACACATAGCCTAGAGAGAGCCAAAATCATAATCACATGAAGATTCCTGAGGCACATGTTGATTAGAGTTAAATGATCCACAAAACAAAAAGCTTTTCTAATTTCTTCCGAAACTTCTTTATGCTTCTTTATGTTGTTAGAAACAAATAGTCCTGGCCATCTTATTTTGTAGAATAACTAATGTGTACCTACGCCACGATAAATCTCAATGGTTTGAAACCATGTACCAGCATGCTTTCGATAGTAAAGATTGACTTCCTTCCTCCTGTCTCATTTATTACAATGGCACGAAAACTCAAATAAAGTTTTACTTAACAGGTTCTGAATTAAAAAACAGGATCAGAAATAAAATCTGCATTTTCATGTGATAAATGTTTGTTAATAAAAAAGTTTATGTAGAATGAATGAAGACTGCCCCTGTTCCGTGGCGGTAGAATAAGTTTGCCATATTGAAAACAATATAGTATCCTCATAATAAAGAAAGAAAGCCTTTCCAACCAAATTAAGCAAGAGCTGTGCTTGTCACTCCCAAATTTTACATGGCTAAATAAAAGGCTATTTACATTTAATTTAAATATACTTTCACTAAATTCAAATTTCTTTCTACATCTTGACAAAAGGAACCAAAGAGAATGATCAATTCCATATAAAATATATTTCTTCATAAATTATGTGTATAGTATACTAGACTACCTGTGCAATTCACTTGTACCACCGTAATCTCCTCCATATGCACCTTGATAGACAATAGCTTGCTCTGCAACAAGGCACTCATAAATCACTATTCATGTTATTATATTAACATATATACATATATAAAACAGGAGTGCCTAATGACAGAAAACAAAGAGTCGACGGTTTTAAAGTAGAAAAATCTTTCTAAATCCTATTTGCTTGATTGGTTAGCAAAATTTTCTTAGAACAATTAAATGTCAGTCTTAGAACAACAAAAACTGTAAAATTTATAGAAGGATCAGTTTCTACTCTCCAACACTATTTTAGCAACCAAACAAAGATGTATACATTGGAATTATGAGATCCAAATAAGCAAATACCCTAATAGCTTTCGTAAACTTCGCACTAAAGAAAGTTCCTGAACAACCAAGAAAAAATAGCTCAAAGTTTAACTGTTTAAAAAAATGAAAAAAAAAAAAAAAAAAAAAGGGTTCTCTCAGATTCTGTTTGCTTGGTTTGTAAGCAAAATTTTTTCCATTCAATTGAACAAAACATTTTCTACTAGGATAGGTTAAACAAAACATGTTGTTGGTCTAAGAAACAACAAGAACTAATACAACTCAATGCATCAAGTTCTACTCTTTACCAACATTGTCTTCGCAACTATACCAATACATAGAGGAATTCATAAAAGCAAATAATCAAATAGCTAAATAAGCTATCAATGAACAAGACTAGGGGTGTTAGATGAAACCGCGAAAGCAATCAGCCCGTCTAACTCAAATCAATCAACCAGGCTTGGGTTGGATTGGCTGCACTTTTGGTTTAACGTCGGTTAAATAAACTTCAAAACCAGTACTACTGGGTTGAATTGCACTGCTAAAGCTTTAGTAGATGTTTATGTAAAATTCATATGATATATACATAAAAATTGGAAGCTTTTAAAAATATATATATATATATATTTGAATGATGACTTTTTTTAAAATTTTATTTAGCAATAACTTCGACCCGTCATAATTTTACATTATGCGACTTGTCCAGAAGCTCAGTGTAAAACTTAAAAAAGGTCATTCTACTAATTTCACTTTTTCAAGTTGTCATTCTAACAAATTCTTCCTCCACTATTTGGGATATTGGTTTTTCCAGTACAATTTAAATCAGATGGCGGAGTCAATTAATTAATAGATAGACAATACGCACCTTCTAATTTGAATTCTACGATGACAAGACCATAAACAAGGTGCTACCACAATTACTTTTACACTTTTATTCAAACTTCAATTCGTTTATACTCAGAATTCAATCGGGTACGGAAAAAGAAAAGAAAAGAAAAGAAAAAAAAAGAAAAAATTCAATTGAGAGTAACGAAATGTAACGTAGCGTACCGTCACGGTAGGAGTCAGGGGAAGCGACAAGAGCGGCGTGAAGGGAAGGAGGGTAGGAGTCGGAAAAAGCGGCGGCGGAGCGAATCTCGTCGAGGCTGAGCTGAGTGCCTGGAGAAGAAGCGGTGGGGATGACAGAGCCAGGTCTTGCTCCGACGAACTGGTAGGAGCTCCATTTACCATCTCCAGATTCAGTCCTTCGATCTTTCAATAAGGTGATCACAAGTTCAGGAGGAGAAATGGAGGCCTGGATTTAATTGGAAATGAGGATCAGTTGCTGCTTACCTGAGAGCAGAGGCTCCTCCATTTGTGATGCTGTGTCTTCTTTCTTTCTTCGTACGTGGATGTAAATTATCAGTGAAGATGAGAGAGAGAGAGAGGGAGGTCAACTCAACAAATAATTGGGAAATTTTTTTGGGTTTGCTTAGGGAGTAAGGAAATTTGGGGGGTCATCAAAATCAGCTTCGTTGTTAACGAATTGGTTCCCACACGATCACCAGAAGACTCTACTTGCTTAAGACACCTCTGTGGGGATGTTGATGAAAAATTAAGCTCGCTGACCTATTTGATAGATAATAAATTTTTTTTATTTATTTAGCAAACTGATCGTATGTTAATTATTTTGGTTAATTATTTGAAAATTAATAATTTATGTTACGATGAATTAATATTTGAAGACATCCGATAAATGATTTATTAAATTAATAATATTACATAATTAATCATTGACTGATTATTAAAAAAAATTAATTGATTATTAAAAAAAGTTTTTAAATAAAATTTTAAAAACGTGATCATTTCTTAAAAAAACCTTGTGAAAAAATAGTACTTACCTCTAAATCCCAAAAAAAAAAAAAAAAAAATAATAATAATAATAATGTGACCCTGCCATAACTTCTTTTTGTTGTTGGGGGAAAATGGTAAATTATTATGTTGATTCGAACTCTTAATTGGGTGTGAGTTTGGTTTATGAATATATTTTTTTTTAATCCTTGAACTCTTAAAAAATTTATGTTTTGATCTTTGAGTAATGGAAGGACCAAAACATATATTTTTTAAGGGTTGCAGAGTGTTTTAGTAAAAATTAAAAATTTCAAGAACTAAACTCTCACTTACTTAAGAATTCATATGTATTTTTATTAAATAAAAAAAAATTTACACATCCCTTAACCAAAACTAATAATATCGATACCCCTGATATTTCATAAAATTGTATAGACATCCTCTATCAGTTAAAGAAATGTTAAACGCATGTTGGTGCACCATTTAAAATTTATATATTAGGGCATGTTTGGTGCACAAGTTCAAGATGAGATTTTTAAGTTTAAATAGTAAATTTTTTTGAATTTTCAGAAAAGACAAAAAACTTTTTGGGAAAAAGACAAAAACTTTTTGAGAAAAAGATAAAAAAAAGTTTGAAAATCTTAGGGCATGTTTGGTGCACAAGTTCAAGATGAGATTTTTAAGTTTAAATAGTAAATTTTTTTGAATTTTCAGAAAAGACAAAAAACTTTTTGGGAAAAAGACAAAAACTTTTTGGGAAAAAGACAAAAAAAAGTTTGAAAATCTTAGTTTGAACTTGGATGCCAAACTCACCCTTAGTTTGGACTTGAGCTCCAAACTCACCCTTAGTTTTTATCATTTTTAGAAAATCAACAAAATTATAATTAGTTTTTAAAAAATAAACCAACTCCAATATAAAAAATATCATTCCTAACTAGTACACCTAACGCACCCTAAGTTCGACAATTAAAAATTAAAATAAAAAACCAAAGACGCCCCTCCTTATGCCATATCCAATTTGTAGAAGTGAAATTAACATTTTAATCATTATTTAGAACAAAAAAAGATCGATAATTCACCTGGTTTCACCTTAAGATATAGAATTTGAATTCTCCCTATCCTAAATTAAAAAAAAAAAAAAGTGTTTAACTGATTTCTACACATCTATTCTTTGAAATTTTGAAACCTTTCGTGTTTTTTAAATTTTATTAAATCTTTTCATTTTCATTTGTTTTCTTTTTTCTGTTAAGTTTCCATCGAATCTCTCAAATTTCAAAATAAAATCTTTCAATTTATAAGCAACATGTTTATTATTACTATTATTATTATTATTATTTCAAAATCATTAAAATATGGTAAAAATCAAACACACTTTTCCCTTATAAATTATTATTTGGATTAATTACTCGGTTGGTTCTTAAACTATTATATTTATGACATTCTTTCTTTTTAAGAATTCACTGTCATTTCAGGTACAATTTAATCACATTCTAACTAAATAATCTTTACTTAGAAAAAAGAAGTTAATTTTATAAATGCCTTTTCAAACTATATACCTTTTTAAAAAAAAAAAAAAAAATTTATTTTGCCTCCTGACTTTGCAAACCTGTTCATGATTTCCCTTGTTATGTGTTGATAAGAAGTAATTTAAAAGATAACCTTAATTATTAGATAAATTATTAGTAAAAACAAATAAATATTTAATTGGACCAAAAGCAAGCTGAATACTACGAGAACATCAATTGGACCAAAAGCAAATCGATGAGGAAGGAGACAACTTGGTTATGATTTGGTGGAGTTTCACAGCAGACTTATAATTCTAAACAAGTGTAACTGTAATTTATGGTTTAATGAAATCTTTCCTTTTGAGTTGGTTTATTGAGCTCACGTGATTTTTCTGTTAGGTTTTTTTATCATGTTAAATTAAATAAATATCATCATTGTGTTCATATTTTATTTTATTTTATTTTATTTTAATTTTTTTGAGTGCAATTACTATTTCGTGGCAACAGTCTTGTGATCTCTGTTTGTCCATTAAGTTCTTACAAGTTTGGATTAAAGTTTGTTAGAAGTTTCCAATGTTGCAACTTCGACAACGCAATCACTAAAAGAATCGTGTTAAAACTGGCAACATATTAAAGGTAGTTAGATCAGTGGACCAGTAGAAGTTAATACGTTTGGTAATATTTTATTTAATAATTTGTAACTACTAGTTGATTTATATTTAATTATTTATTTCGAATCTTATTATATAAACCGTCTAAATTATTAGTTTAAAAGAAAAATATTACTGAAAAAATATATAATAAAATTAACTGATTGTTCTAATAATAAAAAAAAAAAAAAAATTTACAAATCTCGTATATAAGAGTGCCGCACAAAGAGCTCCCGAACATGTATAATATTATAAGAGAATGAATGCGGAAGAGCAAATACGTTAAAGTGTGAAAGGTGGGGTGGTTGGTTTGCTAAATGCCTTGGCCACAAAGAGGCTCAATTACTAGCCCCCAACCACCAAACTCCATTTTTGTCAAAAAAAAAAAAAAAAAAAAAATAATAATAATAATAAAAAGCAATATATTTATACATAGATATTAAAAAAAAAAAAAAAAAAAAAAAAAAAAAAAAACTCCATATCCAACGCAACGCGTGGTGCAACTTGTGGTGTGGCCAAATGTGAAACTAGCTTCTCAAGTGGAGCACCGCCATTGGCTTTGCAATCATAAGCTCCACATTATCAAAAACCGGTTTTACACTTGTCTCAACTCAGTTTCTCACTGAATACGACGTCGTTGTAGACCAATAATTGTTAAGCCCGTGTTTACTATAAAAATAAGAAGTGGCAAATAATTCAGATACTACTTGCCCATGTTCTCAACGACTTCACAGGAGGACAGTTATGGCTTCGTACACATTGCAGTAAAGAAGAAGAAAGTTTTTTTTTTTTTTTTTTTGGTTTTCTGCAGAACCCAACAAGTAAGAAGCTAGAAGTTTGTGAAGCAATAAATTTCCACTTTTTTTCACACTTTTTCTGTGTGTTGTTTCTTTCTGTCTTTGTTTTATGTGTCTGAGCTTGCTCTTCTTCTCAACGTGGTCATTTTCTCCACCTTAATACCACATTGGACTTTCACATCATTTGTTTTTGTTTTTGGAGAATTTGATTTATCTTAAATATTGAATCTATTTAAGTTTTTGTTTTGTTTTTGGAGAATTTGATTTATCTTAAATATTGAATCTATCTATCATCGTTTTAAGTTTTAAATTCCCTCCTTTTCAGGAAATGGCATATAAGGCCCTTTGGTTCACAGTTTTGTTGGTGTTCTTACTACACAATTTCGAAGGGACTCGTTCAGTTTCCGCATACTTGATTGGCCTTGGAAGCTATGACATCACAGGCCCAGCTGCAGATGTTAATATGATGGGATACGCTAATGCGGAGCAGATTGCGTCCGGGATTCACTTCAGATTGCGTGCTCGTGCCTTTATCGTCGCTGAACCAAATGGAAACCGTGTTGTGTTTGTAAATCTTGATGCCTGCATGGCCTCCCAAATTGTCACAATCAAAGTCCTTGAGAGATTAAAAGCAAGGTACAAAAAACTTTGTGAGGTTTTTATACACATAAAAACTCTATTTGTTGAATCATTTCCCTCGTCCAAGATTTTTAAGGCCAAATTGTACGCTTGTTCTAGGTATGGAGAACTTTATACAGAGCAGAATGTTGCCATTAGTGGCATTCACACTCATGCTGGACCCGGAGGATATCTCCAATATGTTGTGTACATTGTAACATCTCTTGGATTTGTGCGCCAGTCGTTTGACGTTATCGTTGACGGCATTGAGAAAAGCATTGTACAAGCTCACGAGAATCTTCGACTTGGATCGATTTTTGTGAATACCGGTAAGTAGAAATGAATCATAGTTCTTCGAAAGATCATCATAACCTCTTAATAATCTTTTCATGGCATTTCCACAGGAGAGCTTTTAAATGCTGGTGTGAATCGTAGTCCTAGTGCTTATCTCAACAATCCTGCATCCGAGCGGAGTAAATACAAGTATGATGTTGATAAGGAAATGACTCTCATCAAGTTTGTTGATAAGTATTGGGGTCCAATTGGTACCTTTAACTGGTTTGCAACTCATGGAACTTCTATGAGTCGCACAAACTCGCTAATAAGTGGTGACAACAAAGGAGCTGCAGCACGATTTATGGAGGATTGGTTCGAACGAAGCAGTTCTGGCAGGAGTTTGCATGTCAATGAGTCAGGAACCAGCAGAATTCCACGAAGGGTCTCGAGCTTAATTCTGAATTCCAATGAAAATAGTACGAACAAAAATCCGTTATCACCTAAACCGACAGATGCTAGGAGACATAGATGTTACATACACATGTTTGCCTCAATACACAAATTTTGTCAACTTTTTAACAATTATACATTCTTTTATACAGGAAATGAGATGATGAAACTTGCTGCGTCTTTTCAGTCTTCCCAAGGACAGCCTGCGACAAGGCTTTTGAGCTCAGCAAAAAGGGTCAGGAGTGCTTTAAGGAAACCTGACAGGCCTCAATTTGTATCAGCATTCTGTCAGTCGAACTGTGGTGATGTGAGCCCCAACGTTCTAGGTGCATTTTGCACCGATACTGGACTTCCGTGTGACTTTGATCACAGTACCTGCAACGGAAAAAATGAATTGTGCTACGGCCGAGGACCAGGGTACGATCTGTTCTCATTTCTAAAGAATTTTCTGAGCATGTAGGTTCAAGTTACACAATATAGGTGACTTAAAACCGTATTTCATCTTTGTTTGGCAGTTATCCTGATGAGTTTGAGAGTACTCGCATAATTGGAGAAAGACAATTTCGAAAAGCAGTGGAGCTGTTTGACAAGGCAACTGAGAACCTGAAAGGGAAAATTAGATACCGTCAGGCTTATGTAGACTTCTCCAAGTTAAAGCTTTCAGTTCCTCAAGAGGATGGGACTAATAAGGTGCTGCAAACATGCCCTGCTGCATTGGGGTTTGCATTCGCTGCAGGAACTACTGATGGGCCCGGAGCTTTCGATTTCAAGCAGGGAGATGACCAGGTTTAGAAAAAGTTTCTATGCATGTGTGCATCATCTTTATACAAATCTTATCTCAATTCTTCCTTATATTTGTCCTTGGAGTTTCTTTAGGGGAATCCCTTTTGGCGATTAGTGAGGAATGTGCTGAAAACGCCAACTCAAGAGCAGATCAAATGTCAGCAACCAAAGCCTGTTCTCCTTGATACTGGGGAAATGAAGGAACCATATGACTGGGCTGTGAGTATATTTCATTAATTTTTCACTTATAAACATTTATTGTGATATTTTATTCTGTTTTAACGGTTTTGAACGATCACTTGAACCACTGCTATTAGTTCTCAGCTCGAGTTTTTATCGAGTAACTGTCGATTTTCTTCAAACATGGGTTGATGATGGTACTCAAACGCATGTAATGGACTCTTTGTGCAGCCCTCAATAGTTCCGGTTCAAATTCTGCAGATTGGGCAACTTGTCCTTCTCAGTGTACCTGCGGGTATGAGGCAAACTTTATTATATATATTCTTCATAGAGGCAACTGGCTATGAATTGTAACTAAGCTGTAAATCAATTAAAAATACACAACCTTATAGTAACATAATATGATAATGTCCTGGAAAATACTGATTTTTAGCTATTAAGTAACCGAGTTTGCTGAGAACATTTACGTCTTCTTAGCAAGAAATTACCTCAGAAACCTGCCTACTCTTCTTTATTGGTGGCTTTCTAGTTTCTTTCACAGTGCTATGTCTGCTAATATCATTTCCTGTAGAGTTCACAACCATGGCCGGCAGGCGCCTCCGTGATGCTGTCAGAACTGTGCTCACAACCGGACGCAGTAGTGAATTTGACAGAAATGTACATGTAGTCATTGCAGGGCTGACTAATACATATTCTCAGTACGTTACCACCTTTGAGGAGTACCGGGTTCAGCGATACGAGGTATGTCTAAACCATAATTTAAAATTTTAAATCCTATACACCTGATGAAGCTATAAAAAAATTTACGAATACTAATTTGTAACGAATTATAATATAGAAGGTTTGACAAGGACGCAAGAGGAATTGAACATAGAATCAAGCATTTGATTCAAGTGTATCTACTTACCTAGTAGAACTAGAATCGCGTTACTAAATTAACAAGTCCAAAATAAAAGTAGTTTGAATAATGTCAAAAACTAGCTTATCGAAGGAAGTCCAAATAACAAATTCTTTTTTCAAAATATATATATATATATATATATATATTTATGAAAAGTGTGTTCCACTTTCAGGGAGCGTCCACTCTTTATGGACCACACACACTTGAAGCTTACATTCAAGAGTTCAGGAAGCTAGCAACAGCTCTAATCAGTGATCAAACCACAGAACCAGGGCCACAACCTCCAGACCTACTGGGAAAGCAAATCAGCCTGCTGACCCCAGTTGTCGTAGACACGACTCCTCCTGGTGTGAAATTTGGGGATGTCAAGGCCGATGTCCCTCGAAACTCAACCTTCAAGAGAGGCGACACGGTCTCAGTCACCTTCTGGTCTGCCTGCCCAAGAAACGACCTCATGACTGAAGGCACATTTGCATTGGTTGAGCTTCTGAAGGATCGCAAGACATGGATTCCAGCCTACGATGACGATGACTTCAACCTCCGGTTTAAGTGGTCGAGGCCAGTACAACTTAGTCCTCAAAGCTATGCAACCATTGAGTGGAGGATCCCAGAATCTGCAGCACCCGGTGTGTACAGGATAAGCCATTTTGGCGCTTCGAAAGCACTTTTGGGATCAATTAGCCACTTCACCGGTTCTTCTAGTGCTTTTGTAGTGACATAAAGAGGCTAGAAAGCTTGTGCAAGTCCCTGTTCAAGTCATGGATTTTGTGTCCATTCATCAAAGGAAGTTACATTGTACAATCGAATGAGCGAAGAAGAGCTTATTAATAATTAAATAAGCTAGTTTGTCACGTATGTTTTGATTTCTGTTTTAACAAAATAATTATCATGTGATTTTGCAAGCTTTTTACTTTCTAGCTACTATTCTTTGTTCTAGCATGTTTAAGGTGTGGTATCAATTTTGGCAAGAAAAACACTCTAATTGGCTTAGGAGAAAACGAGTTTCCTAAGATATTGCAAAGTTTGTTTATAGCAGTATAGATAAGCATTTACATTTGATAGGTAGTTTATAAAGAACTAAAGAGCAGTCAGGCCGATTATTAAGTTAAATATATATATATATATATATATATATATATATATATAGTGGGAGCCCAATTTTTCACCACTATAATGTAATAGGTGTCCATCAAATAAAATATGTCTTATTTTAGTCATATTTTATTCGACCCAATCAATACTAGTTTTTTGAAAATCTCATCTCATCAATTTAGATTTGTCCCTTTCTATTTGGCTTTGGACTCTCTCTCTCTCCATTTTATGTCTTAAAATAAAAGATACTAAATTTTGGATCAATTATCTTAAGAATTTTTATTGTTTATAATTTTTTCTTATATTTATAAGTTGTATAAGATATGGATTGAATTAGATTGAGTGTTTTAAAGATAAAAAGTGTCTCTAATTCAATACGTATCGGTTGTTAGTGATTTTTTTTTAATCACATATTTAACTCTGATATAATATAATACTCATTTGATTCCACTAAATATAAATATACATATAGATTTTTTTGTAAACATGTATAGATGTTTCTACAATGACACGTTGGATTGAAGATGATAGTAGTGTCCTAGGTTCCACTTTTTTGGCTCTATTTTTTTTTCCTGCTTATTTTTTTTATGTCACATCATATTTATTTTGTATAATAATGATTTGAAAAGGTGTAATATTGAGATATATATATATATATATATAATATTCTTATCAAAAAAATATTAATACATATTTATAACAAATTCATCATGCAATAATTGTCATGTTAACTCCCCTTCCTCACATCTGAATAAATATGAATATATAATTTCCACCGACGTTTTCATGAAACTTTTTGTTCTCCATATATATATCTGTTGATGTCCAAAATAAAGTGGGGTATACTTTCTGAGGAAAACTATGATGTCCGGTGCTACAACCCGTGAAACAGAGTGACATAATTCGGAGGAGAGAGTGATACAACCTGTAAGAGAGAAAGGCCTAACAGTGTTAGAAATTGAGTAACCGTACTTTCTGAATAAACTTCACGATAAACTCTATATATTATGATAATTATCTGATCCTAAAGAGACTATCCGCCACAAGATTACTATCAGAAATGCCAAAATCTACTTTTTATTTTAGGTTTATTTTCATAAATGATCCTTAAATTATTACTCTCAGTCTCAAGTTTGTTGGTGACTTTTAATTTTATATGTCATACTAGCTTGAACTTTTCTACTATTACAAAAACGGCACCTTACATCGGTATTCCGTCAAAAACTAAATGAAAATTAAACACATTCATGTCAAATGAGCTTTAATTAAAATTAAAATTATAATAAAATATTTTTAAGAGGGAAATTGTACCTCCAAGATAGCTCTATGATGCTATACATATTGGATTAAAATGCAGTTTTGCATTACATATCTTTGATTAAAATACAATTTTCTTTCAAAATATCTCTCACTGAGGTACAATTCTTTTCAAAAAAATATTCAATTATGACTTTACCTATAAAAAAAGCTTATATGATAGCACTTGCTCAATTTCTGTCTTATTATTATTATTATTATTATTATTAGTTTTACAGAATATTAATGGAGAGACCGTTGGCATAACAATAGAAAAATCCAAGGAAGTGTATTGCGTAAAATTAAAAGTCGTTGATCAACATGTGATATGATGTATAATTCAGAGACTACTTATAAAATTAACCCTTTTTATATTATTTTTAGTTTTTGCTTGCTATTAATTAGAATAATATTAAAGAGAATCAATGGCATTCAATAGATATTAATAGATTGAGTTCCACAATATAAAATCGACAAATGTGATCTAACTTTTTTATTAGTTGTAATATATAACATAAGCTTTTTTCTATTAATTAACTAAAATTAAAGAAAGCTGACATATATTACAAATAAAGGGCAAAAAAAAAAAAAAAAAAAACGTGTACCGGAGTGGTTTGGGACCCTCACGTGCAGGGCCCACATCTAATCTGTCCGAGCCGAAGCCGAGTATCATCTTGCGAGGACGCTCATCTTTTTGCATGATATTTTTTCAACTTCCTGTCTTTTAATAAAGTTTGGTCAATTGAGGCAATTTCCTTCTTAATCAATCAATCACCCCCAGCCAAAATAACGTGGATCAACGGTCGCTATTAATTCATTAAAAATAAAAATAAATGCCACCATTTAGCAACTCCCCAAAAAAAAATAAAAAATAAAACTTGTGTAGTGCCCCATGAGAAAGACTTGTAGTGTAGGTCCCACTATAGCCAAGCAAATTGCATGACGTACCATGTCTCATCTACCATTGTACATTAAACGTTACATTTTTCCTATGTTCCAGAGCTCTTAGACTCGCATTGGAAGCTCTTCTTCACACGGGGGAAAAAAAAAAAAAAAAAAAAAAATCCCATTTCTCTAACAACCTAGAAAACCCGATCGACAACCCGATTGAGATCGATGGAGAGCCCAATTATCCGATGGACCACAATATTGGTGGTGGTATCGTGGTATGGCTCCAACATCGGCATCCTCCTATTGAACAAGTACTTGTTGACCAGGTTCGGGTTCAAGTACCCGGTGTTCCTAACCCTATGCCACATGGCGGCCTGCGCTTTGCTGAGCAACATCGCCATAGGGCTGGCCTGGGTGGTCCCTTTGCAGGGTATAAAATCTAGGTCCCAGCTGGGCAAGGTTGCTGCGCTCAGCTTCGTTTTCTGCTACTTCCGTCGTCTATGGGAATGTGTCGCTTAAGTACATTCTGGTGTCGTTTAACCAGGCGATCGGGGCGACGACGCCATTCTTCACGGCGGTCTTTGCATACTTGATGATCCAGAAGAGGGAGGCTTGGGTTACTTATGCCACTCTTGTGCCTGTTGTTGTTGGTGTTGTCATTGCTAGCGGGGTAAGTACGTAATTCACTCATATAACTTGTTCTTTTCTTTTTTCTATCTTTTTTTTTTTTTTGGTTCCTTCAAGTGTAGTGTTCGATGGTTTTGACGATCATTTAGGTCCAACTCCTATGTCTCTTTTTTTCATCTCTCAATCATATCCCTCCAATAATATCACGACATCTTAATCTTTAATATTACATCAATTAAAAGATAACGTTAATTACATATATGTCATATTAGAATAATTGGCATAAATAGTTCTTGAAGTCTTTTGAAAGTGATGATTTGGCCCTTGATTTTTTAAATTTTGGCCGAAAAGACCCTTAACTCTTTAAATGTTGGCAATCTTAGTCCTTTCTGTCCAATTTCGTTAAGTTTCTAATAGAATCTTGCTTAAATGATCATTTTCATAATAAAAAGACCAAAATACCCTTCAATTTTCTCTATCCCCTAAATTCTCCAAAAAATCCCATTTCTCCCCCCTCTCTACTTTTGGCGATAGCCTCCATCTTTGGCAACGGGCACCATCTCCGTCGACGCTAGTCCCTCCTTTCTTCATTGTTGAAGTCAGTCCCCACCCCCGCGTTGCTTTCGATTTGGGTTCCCCCCTGGTCTTCGCTGTCATTGAGCTGCCCCCTCCCTCCCCACATGAATCTGAACTCAAAGGCCGCCGCCCCCCTCCCTCGCCACTCAAATCCGAGTTACTGTCTAGCCCCCCCCCCCCCCCTGTCCGAAATCACCGATCTGGGTCACCCCGTCTTTGCCAGCGTCGAGCCTCCCCCCAGAGTCTTTGCTGTCACTGAGTCGGCCTCAAAACCCAGACCCCACGAACCCAAACTCTAACCACGTGCCCCAAACATAACCCCCTCCCCCCCCCCCGGTCCCAGAACACACACGGACACCCATGCCCCTACACACACACATGAATCCGAACTCAAAACCAGAAGAGAGAGAAATGAAGTTTTTTGTATTTTTGTATTTTTCTTAAATTATTATTGTTAAATTACTAAAATACACGCTAAAAATTAGATCACATGCATTGCACATTATTCATTATGTTAGAAACTTAACGAATTCGGGTAGAAAGGACTAAGATTGCCAACATTTAGAGAGTTTAGAATCTTCTAGGCCAAAATTAAAAAAAAAACAGGAACCAAATTGTCACAAAAATAAAAATAAAAATTCAAAGACCATTTGGACCTATTACTCGTCATATTATTATTAGAGGAACATGTATATAGACACAAATTAGGGGACATTGTTGATGTCGAAAACGTCTCCGACAGCAACACCCAATGTGGTCGGGTGGTCCGATCAAGTCCGGCCAGTCACTCCGTCGCCGTCACCTACAAAATGAAAGCACCTCGGGCTCAGGGGGACACCGGTGTGGTGTCTGCCGAGGGCACTCCGATGCTTAAGTCAGTTCAAGAGTTGATGAGCAGCAGGAGAGGCAGAGCTTTGGCAAGGCAGGAATGAGCTTACCTGAATTTGTGGTTTTTTTCCCTATTTATAGGTGCCCTTTTCGGACTCGGGTACTCGGGGCGACCCGTCCGGGTCGGCTACTTGGTAACCCGAGTGGGCGACGTGGCTCTAGAACTGCAGACGTGTCAGCCAGGGGCAGCGCCACGCGTCCAGCCTATGGGGCGGTAGGGCGACCGCTGTCGGTGCCTGCGGGGACTATCCCTGCAAGGGCAGGTGGCGGCGATGTGACGTGCTGCAGGGGTGAGCAGGCGGCGCCTGCCGCCGATGGGACTTGTGTCAGGAGTGGTGCGACAGGTGGAGTACGGGCTCCGAGGGCCCTTGGCCCCTGGAATGCACTGGTGTGGGGCTCGTCTGGTATTCTAGTCGGTTGGTTGTCCTACATGGGTAGACGGAATACTTCGACAAGGCGGTGACGTCCGAGTACCGGTTAATCAAATTAGTCAACGGATTCTAGTCGGAACTGGTCAGATTACCTCTGTCCGATCAGGGCTCTGGAGCCGAATATGAAGTCAGGTGACAGGATCACGTGCGTTGTGGTCGGAGCAGAAATTGGTATCAACATAAGCCCCCCAGTGTCTCTGGACAATTTTTGTCCCAGGGATGCTCTTGGTACTCGCAGTGGAAAAGTGTCCGGGCTACTCATCTGGTGGTCGGCTATTCGGCTGGAAAGTTGATCGTCGCAGGTCGGAAGCGTTCGGCGCCTCGGCTAGTAGTCACGTGTCAGTAAGCCACGTGTCGAGCCGTGACTGGAGGGAAAGCGGGGCGGTGGTTCGAATTTCAAATTTTTGAAACTGGTGGCAATGCGGGAAAGCGAAGCGTCGCCTGGGAATCCGCGCCCGCATTAAATGCGGGGTCTTCACCTATAAATAGGGCCAGGTGTTCCTCATTTCGCACATTGCATTTGAAGGAATCCACATCCGCCGAGAGCTGCCGAAGACTGCCGAGGACGACTAGACCATTTCTTCAGGAATTCCAGCCGATTACGTCTAAGAAGGTAAACAGCTTTTCTTTTCCATTTTTTCAATATGAGTAGTCTTTCCGATTCCGAGAACTACGGCCTGTCTGGGAGCACCGACACCGTGGGGTCGTCGGGATCAGCTCTTAGTTTGAGCATGTCGAGCGAGGAGGCTAGCTCAGGTGGTCGAACACCCGATCACCTGTCAGGGTTCACGGAGGGGTCTTCTGTAGAGATTATCGAGACGCCGATCAGCCGGGGAAGGGAAGCATCGGTGCAGCATGAAGTGGTCTCACAAGCACGCGACGTAGCCGAGGAGATCGCGGCTGGAGGGGACGGAGCAGCCGAGAGGACGGCTAGCCAAGCTAGCACTTCCGGCCGAGAAGGTTTCGAGAGCCCGGCCCCGAAAGGTGAACCTATAGAGGCCCGTCAGCGTCCGTCTAGCCGGTCGATGCGCATCAACGACCAACGGGTATATCGCCGAGGCGATTGGGAGATGATGGAGCTGGCGGATGGTCGTCCGGTGTACAGCATGGATTATTTCATGTCTGCCATCACTCCAAGGTACCTCGCCGCCTTGCGAGAAGAATTTAACATCCCCCTCAGCGTGGAATTACTGGCACCAGGAGCAGACGATCTGCCGTCTCACCCTCCAGCAGGGTACATTACCCTCTCGGCAGAGTATTTCAGGGCAGGACTCCGACTCCCCTTCCACCCTTTCTTGAGGCGAGCCCTGACCAGGCTGAATGTGGCGCCGGCCCAGTTAAACGCGAACGCCTATCGCATCCTGGTCGGCTGTTACATCCTCTGGATGAAGAACTTCGCAGCCGAGATCCCGTTCGAGGCGTTTCAGAACCTCTACAGGATGAAGTCTGCCCCCTCGTCAACGGGGTCCTATTACTTTCAGGGCTTCAAGGGGACCTTTATCACAGGGTGTCCGGACTCGGACAAGCAATTCAAACACCCGTGGTTCTACGCGGGTGGTCGGTGGTTGCACGGGGAGTTGCCGTACAACAGAGTTCTTCGTTCTGAGAGGGTCCCTGTGACATTTCGGAATGGATACGTATGGGCTCAGGCGCCGTACATCGAAGAGTTGGCCTTGGACATGATCGACGCGCTCCGAGAACAATCGGACCAGGAGAAGAGTCAGCATAGGTTGCTGTCTTTGAAGAGCCTGGAAGAAAATCGATGGTTGGGCTCTTCTTCCTCGTCCACGCGTGCAGACGACCAGCCGAAGGCTCACGGCGCGGGTGTCACTATTGCTCGGATGCCGGAACCTACTGTGCACTATCACTCTCGGACAGCCGGTCCGAGCACCGCGCAGCCCCCCAGCTGACCCCTACCCCTGTCGAGCGAGACGTCTTCGAGTTCCGAGAGCACACCAACTGTGTCCTTCGGCCCGCGAGTAGTCGATGAGAATCTAGACGCCTTGATCCAGGAATTTTATCCAGCCAGGGGCCTTCGTATCGAAGGTCGTTATTTTTAGCGAAGTCCTTAGCAGCCTGTATAGCCGAGTACTAACCCCTGCTTTCTTTCGTGATCGCTGAACCAATGGCCGATTGTCAGCACGGGAGGAAGCGCCCATCCGACGAGGAGAGGAGGGCCAAACTTTTCAAAATGGACAAGACAAGTAGCCATGGAAAAGGGAAAGCTGTCCTGCCTCCCAGCCAACCGCCCAGCCACGCAGCCGTCCAGCCTGCAGCGCTTGTCGCGAGGAGCGTATCCCCCCAAGCTTCGGGAACAGCGCAAGTTGAACCATCAGCCGACCAGCCAGCTGACCGCCAGGAGCAACGCTCGAGCAGGTCCAAGGACTAGCGGCCGGCCAACCATCCAGAGGTCCGCTCGAGCCGCCCTCGAGAGGATCCAAAACCGAGGGAAATCGCACCGTCTTCCCGGCCTGAGACCTCTAGTCTGGACTCCCCAGCCCACCGCGCGCTTATTAACAAAATCAGTGACAAGCTCAACGTGCAAGTGGCGGAGTCGTGCCGTCGACCTGATGTAGTGATAGCGTTTGAAGACAACGCCGAGATACTGCTTGAGGTGAGTGATTTATCAGGTATGCTTCTCCTCGGGTCCCCCGATGTCTGTTCTGACCATCTCTATTTAATATGTTTCAGGCTCTATGCGTCAGCCTCTCGGGGAGTGCGGTCACGAGGGAGGCAGCTAATAGGGCGGCGGATGACTTGAAGGCTGCTGAAGCTACGGCAAAAGACGCCCGATCCGCCGAGAAGGCTACTAAGGAGGCTAGGAATGCGGCTCGGGATGCCGAGAAGAAGGCCGTTGAGGAGGCCAAGGCTGCGGAGGCTCGGGCAAAGGCGGCTGAAGAGAGGGCACAGAGGGCCGAGGAGAAGATCAGGGCTGCTAAGGAGTGGGCACAAGCAGCTGAGAAGGACGCCTCGGACGCCTGGCAGCTGATGGAGGAGGCTGCTCGGAAGGCAGAGGCGGATCTCGCCTCGGCCCGAGCACAGGCAGTGGACGAGTACCAGCTGTCCGAGGAGTTTCAGGCTCGCCTGGCTGCTGAGTACACGGAGGGAATGCGGGATATGAAGCTGGGCTTTACAAACGCAAACCCTACCCTGGTTGGGGCGAACTGGTCCTTCTTATCGGTGGAGTCTGGCGAGACCCTGATCGAGGATGCTCCCGAGGAGGGTGAGGTCTCTGGTGCAGTAAGGTCAATCGAGGACGTCGTCGTGCTCGATATCGACGAGCAGCCCACTGCACCTGATCAGCCTGCCGTCCCCGATCAGCCGGCCACACCTACACTTGACATCACAGTCGGTGATCTCTTCCCGGACCAGCTAGACTGACGGCCATAACCTCTCGTCAACTGGGCTCCTGCTGCCTCTCCTTTTGTGGGTTCCTCTTTCTCTCTCTTTTTTTTTAAATGGGCTTGGGGGGTGTCCTACTTGTACCCTCTCACATAAAAATGTGAATGAAAAAATTTTCTCCTTGTGTCGCTGTGTTTGTTGCTTGTTGTTGTTGTTGTTTTTTTTTTTTTTTTTTTTTTTTGTTTTTATATATATATATATATCTTCCCTCTCCCCCCAGTTGATTTTGGCGAGGCTTTGTCAGAATCGGCTAAGTCAAGTTGAGGTCGGTGGGTATCATGTTTTACACTCTGGTTCCGGGAACCATAAGGATTGGCTGCAAGGGCAGCTAAGAACTGTCTTGATCGGGCTCATCCATTTCTGGTCGGCGCCCGAGCTGGGGACTTGAGTCTGGGGTTCGAGGACCACAAGAGTTGGCTGCAAGGGCAGCTAAGAACTTTACTGGTCGGGCTTGTCCATTTCTGATCGGCGCCCGAGTTGGGGACTTTGAGTAAATCACATTTAAACTAAAATTGGGATAAAAAATATCTCATTTTCCATTCCTTCTTTTTCTCTTCTTTTTTTTTTTTTTTTACAATACTATTACATCGGTACAGAATAAAGATAAATTTACTGAAAGAAGCGCTTCAGGTGGTCAGCATTCCAAGGGTGAGTAAGAGCTCTGTCTTCCTGGTCGGCTAGCCGGTAAGTGCCCGGCCTGACGACCTCCGTAATTCTGTAGGGCCCTTCCCACTTAGGTCCGAACGAGCCTAGCCCAGGCTCTTGCACCAGCACTATCTTGAGCACAAAGTCTCCTACCCGGAAGACCCGTGGTCGGAATCTTTTATCATAGTATCGAGCAACGACCTGATTCCTTGCCGCTGTCCGGATGAGAGCCTGTTCTCACTTCTTCCTCGACCAGATCAAGCTCGGGCAGCATCTGCTCTGCGTTGTTTTCCTCGTTGTAGTATTCTACTCGGTGGCTCGGCAATCCGACCTCGGCCGGGATGACAGCCTTTACACCGAAGGCCATCGCAAAAGGAATTTCGCCGGTTGCAGTCCGCTTAGTAGTCCGGTAAGCCCAGAGTACCCGAGGCAGCTCATCTATCCAGGCCCCCTTGTGCCGTTCAAAGTTCTTCTTCAGGTTCTCCTTGATAGTCTTATTAACGGCTTCGACCTGTCCGTTGCTCTGCGGGTGACCGGGGGAGGAATATACATTACTTATACCAAATTGTTCGCAAAGTGCCAGGAACTTCGGGTTGTCAAATTGTCTCCATTGTCAGTGACCACAGTGTGGGGGACCCCGAATCGGCATATGATGCTCTTCCACAAGAAACTCGTGCATTTCTCTTCGGTCTGACGTGCTAAGGGTTCCACTTCGACCCACTTAGTAAGGTAGTCTATTGCCACGAGGTAGTACCGTAGCTGGGACCGAGCCATGGGCAGTGGTCCAATCAGATCGAGGGCCCATTTTGCAAATGGCCAAGCACTCACAACCGAAGTCAACCTCTCGGGGTGGGTCTTGATGATCTTGGCGAACTGTTGACATTTCAGACATTTCCGAACAAAATCCATGGCATCCTTGCCCATGGTCGGCCAATAGTATCCTTGCCGGAGACACTTGAAGGCTAAGGCTCTCCCCCCCGAGTGGTTTCCGCACACACCATTATGTATCTCCTTCAGCAGGTACTCGGCTTCCCTTGGTCCGACGCATCGTTGATACGGAGCAGAAAATCCTCGGCGATATAACTTCTCACCGATAATGGTATATCGCGCCGAAGTGTTCTTGATCCTTCGGGCTTCTACTCGGTCCTCAGGCAACTCTCCGCGGGTGAGGTAATGGAGGATCGGATCCATCCAAGTTGCTGTGTTCTCGGAGATGAGGATCTCCTCTGCCCGGTCAATGTTCGGCTGGTCGAGCTGCTCAATGGGGAAAGAGACGAGGCCTTCAATATCGCTGCCTGAGGCTAATCGGGCGAGGGCATCTGCCTCAACATTCTCGGATCGAGGTACTCGAGTCACAAAGTAGCTTCTGAACTGGCCGAGCAGAGCCTGAACCCTTTCCAAATATTTGGTCATTCTATCCTCTCTCGCCTGATACTCTTCGGTTACCTGGTTGACAATAACCATCGAGTCACTGTAAACTTCGATGTCTTGCACTCCGAGTTCCCAGGCCAATCCGAGACCTGCAATAACAGTCTCGTACTCCGTTTCATTGTTGGATACTTTGAAGTTGAAGCGGAGTGCCTGACTGGTCTTAAACTGGTCAGGGCTAACGAGGACCAACCCTGCACCCGAGCCCCCAGAACTAGAGGATCCGTCAACGAAGAGTTTCCACCCCACGCCGAGTACATCCGAGCCGATTCGTGGGGTCGCCACATCCTTCTCCGAACACTCCGGGGATAATCCAGCAGTAAATTCGGCGACGAAATCAGCTAAGGCTTGTGCTTTAATCGCGGTGCAGGGAACGTATTCTATATCAAATTCCCCGAGTTCTATGGCCCATTTCACAATCCGGTCCAATAATTCAGGATTCTGAAGAACCTGTCGAAGGGGAAAGCTGGTCGGAACACGAATGGGGTGCCCCTGGAAGTAGGGTCGCAGCTTACGGGCTGAGGAGACCAGCGCGAGAGCAAGCTTTTCCAAGGGGGTATATCTTTCTTCCGCCCCTTGGAACGCTTTGCTGCTGTAGTAAACGGGTCGCTGGATCTTCTCGTCTTCTCGGATCAGCACAGAGCTGACAGCTTTATCGGAGACCGTCAGGTAGACGAATAACACCTCCCCAGGGAGCGGCTTCGATAGTAAGGGAGGGCTGGCCAGGTATTTTTTTCAGGCCTTCGAAGGCCTCACCGCATTTGTCGTCCCAACTGATTTTTCCTTTGCCCTTGAGCGCTTGGAAAAATGGGGAGCAATTTGTCGGTTGATCGAGAGACGAACCGGGAAAAGGGCCGCAATCATCCCAGTCAATCGTTGGACTTCCTTGGTCGTCTGTGGGGGTTGTAGGTCCATCACCGCTTGGGCTTTGACGGGATTGAGCTCAATCCCGCGGTGGTTCACCATGAAACCCAAAAACTTTCCCTGACTCTACTCCGAACGCGCACTTAGCCGGGTTAAGCTTCATTCTGTACTGCCGCAGAATATCGAAACTGTCATGGAGGTCTTGGACGTGATCGGCTACACATCTGCTTTTTACAAGCATATCGTCCACGTACACCTCCATGGTTTTCCCAATGAGTGGAGCGAACATCTTGTTCATTAGGTGCTGGTAGGGTTGCTCCGGCATTCTTGAGACCAAACGGCATAACCTGGTAGCAGTACAGGCCCTGATCGGTTGTGAACGGCCGTTTTGGCCTGGTCGGATTTGCTGAGGGGTATCTGGTTGTACCCCGAGTAGGCATCCATGAAACTTAGCAGCTCGTGTCCCACAGTGGCATTAACGAGCTGGTCTATTCAGGGAAGGGGGGAAGCAATCCTTCGGACACGCCTTGTTGAGGTCCATGTAGTCGATACAGACTCGCCACTTCCCGTTAGATTTCTTGACCAGGACCACGTTTGCCAACCACTCCGGGTAGGAAATTTCACACGGATGAACCCGGCTTGCAAGAAGCTTCTTCACCTCTTGGTTGATAGCCTCATACCTTTCGGGTTGAAGGCCCTTCTCTTCTGGATTACTGACTTGTGCCTCGGGTTGACGTTAAGCTGGTGGCTTATGACTGCCGGGTCAATTCCGAGCATGTCCTCGTGAGACCAGACGAAAAACATCCCTGTGTTCTCGGAGGCACCGCTGTATATCTTCACGGCTGGTCGGATCAAGCCTCGTACCGAGCAGCACGCTTCTCTCTGGATGCTCAGGATCTAGATGGTAGGGAATCAGCTCCTCCGGGGGGTACGCTCGGACTTCTCTTCTGGTATACGAGGATCCAGGTCGTTGAATCCCTTAATCTCTTCGCTCGGAACTTTCCACTTGGTCGATCCAAAAGATGGTAGCGACAGTTACAGGGGCAGCAGTCTTCCGACCCACTCTGTTCACTGCCTCTACGTAGCACTTCCCCGCCCCTTCCTGGCTTCCCCGAAAGACTCCGACCCTGCCATCGACGGGGAACTTCATGGCCAAGTGGTAGGTGGAGACTACCGCCTTATCGCATTGAGAGTCGGTCTTCCTAGGATGACATTGTAAGCGGACGGGGCGGTCTAACGACAATAAACTCTAACCATCCTGGTCACCCTCTCTGAGCCATCTCCGATTGTAATGGGAAGACTGACCGTACCAGCCGCGTGCACACATTCCCCGGCGAACCCATATAAGGGCGTCTGGACGGGCGTCAGTACGGCGCCCTCGATCTTTAGTCTCGAGAAAGCGTCCCAAAACATAACGTCTGCCGAGCTTCCGTTGTCGATGAGGACAACGTCGGATGACGTTGTCGGCTACTCGGATTTCGCCGACCAGAGCGTCATTGTGTGGGTGTAGCAGCCGGTCAGCTTCCTCATCTGTGAAAGTAATCGGGGTGCTGCTCTGGCGGCATATTTTGGAGACATGTTCGACCATGTTGATGAACTCCCCACGTGCAAACCGCCTAGCCTCGCGGGCGTAACTCCTCCGGCTGCTGGCAGTGTCTCCAGTCGCAGTCCCACCAAAAATGGTGTGGACTATGTGCTCCGGTCTGGGCCCGTCTGGTCCATCATCTGGTCCCTGGGGACGCCGGGTACCTGGGGCTGATCGGTTTACTCGGCTTAACTGGGGTGATTATTCTCTCCACGAATTCCCGTAGGTGACCATCGTGAATTAGCACCTCGATTTGGTTCTCGGAGCTGAATACAGTCCTTCGTCTCGTGGCCCACGTCCTTGTGGAAGTGGCAGTATTTGTTTGGATTTTTTCGCGCCCGATCCGTTCAAATGGGCCGCGGGTCCCGGAGCAATCCTTTACCAGACACATGGTAATAGGACGTTCTCAATCGTTGTGACCAGCGGGGTATACTGTTGGAACTTCCCCTCGCTGGTGTCTTCGGACCAAGTTTGGCTTCCTCCCGGCTACTCGTAGCGGGCGCTTTCCCCCTTATCTGACTAACTTCTGTCCGACTTCCTTCCGGGAAGCCGGGTTTGTACTTGTGCTTCCAGCCCTCGTCCTCTAACATACTCATCTGCCTCGGCATGCCTCCAGGCGATCCCCCTCAGCTGGGCAAATGTAGGTGGGCCTGTTGTAGGCGAGCGTCCAGACAAGACGAGGATCCTGGATCCCCTCACGGAAAGCTTGGATGAGGGTCTCGTCCGTGCAGGGTTCCGCTTGCACAATGGTTTTATCAAAGCGCTCCAGGTACGCCTTCAGCATTTCGCCTTCACCTTGCTTTATGCTGAAGAGGTGGGAGGCCCCTAGCTTTCCTGGCTTTCGACCCCATGAAGGCAGCTGAAAAGGAATCCGCTAACTGCTGAAAGCTGCTGACCGATCTAGGAGCAAGCCTTCTATACCATTGCCGAGCGCTCCAGTCAAGGGTCAGGCAGAATGATTTGCAGAGGGACAGCCTCATTGGCGCTCTGGATTGCAAGTACGCTCTGTAATTCTCAAGGTATTCGTCCGCATCTGACGAACCGTCATAGGATGCCATGGCCGGCATCTTAAACTGGGTCGGGTACGGCGCGGACATGATTGCCGAGATGAAGGGTTGTTCAGCAGCTCCGAATTGGTCTAAGCCATACTGCTGACCAACGAGCTGATCTAACTGCCGCTGGAGGTGATCTAACCTGCTCCGGCTGTGACTTCCCTCCTCTGGCCTGTCCACAGATCGTTCCCGACAAGACGCCGTAATCGCTAGTCTCCCCGAGCCGGTCAAAGACTGAGGTCACCCCTCCGCGAACGTTCGGGTTTTCCTCTGGTTGGTGGCCTGATAATCCTGGTCGTCTGCTCGAGCACCAGCCTGGTTGATTGCTCGAGAGTCGGCAGCGTCTGAGCGCGCCATGCCGGTACGGTGACTTCTGAACGTTCTCGACGCGACTCCTCCCCTTGCTGCTCTCTCTCTGGACCCCTGCGCTGTGATCGATGACTCCATTGGAGTGGTGGAGAGGTCCATCCGTCTACTCGCCGACCTTGGCGGTCTACTCGCGTTGATTCGGCGGCTTCAGGCGGTTGTTCGGGAGTTGAATGACATTCGCGCCACGTGCATCCACCAACGACCTGACAAGCTCGGTTAGGTCTCTGACATTCTCGGTGAGGATCTCCGTCTGGGTCGGTCGCGTTGTCGCCTCCCTCCCACGTGTGGTCGGCGGGAGTCTCGCGAACCGGTGCCAGCGGGGGTCTCTTCACGGATCTCTTATTCGCCGTGCTCATCCATTATGCGAAGCCAAGCACTCGGAAGTACAAGTCTAGGTTGGATTGCTGGAAAGGCGCGCGACCCTCCTTCTAGCGCCAAAATGTTGATGTCGAAAACGTCTCCGACAGCAACATCCAATGTGGTCGGGTGTTTCCTATAAATTCTATAAATTCTATAATGTTGATATCCTAAATTCTAACTGCAACACCCAATGTTGATGTCAGGTTATATTTTAATATTATGATTGTAATTTGTAATTTGATGTGGTAGATTTTTAAATATTTAAAATAGAATGATAATTAAACTCATATGTCATATAAGTTAATATTAAGAAGTTAATATTATAATTTATGTTCTTAATACTATTCACGATAGAATTTATTTTTTAAGTAGTATGTTTTCTTAAAGAAAATTGGTTTGAATCATCTTTGTTTGGCTACCTTAGTGGGTGGAAGGAAAAGGGTTTTAAGTAGGGACTCAACCTAAGAGTGTTTTCACTTAGAAAAATACTAGAAATATTAACTCCAATCCAAACTTTTAAGTACCAGTTTATGTGACATATGCTTATGCGATTATAAGTTGTTACTTTTTTATTGGAAAATATTTAAAGTATTATCACATCAATTGATTGCATTTATCAATGAAAATATGACATAATTGGTATTCAAAAGTTGAGATTGAAATTGGTGTTTCTAGCATTACTCTTTCATTTTTTTAGGGAACCATAGACGCTGTATAATATAAAGGAGGAAAAAAAAAAAAAAAAAAAAAAACCCAAAGAAAAGCGTTTGAGCTAGTTATCAACAAATGGAAACTTGATAGTTGATACAAGCAAGCTTAATTTCTTTTCTTAGCGAAAATAGGAGCATATATCAGCCAGGTCTTAATATCATGGTTATTTTGAATTTTGTCCTATTTTCAAAGTATTAATTACAGCATTCATTTGTCGTTGTTGTTGTATGTATAACTATTGTTTAAAAAATAAAATAAAAATAAAAAAAAAATAAATAAAAAAGCATTAACTCTTGTAATAGACCTAAATTCCTTGGTTATAGGCAGAACCGAGCTTCCATCTGCTTGGATTTGTCATGTGTGTTTGGCTACAGCTTCAAGGGCATTTAAGTCGGTGCTTCAGAGTATCTTGCAATCCAGTGAAGGGTACTAATTATATCATATATATATATATAGATATATATATATATATATATACACACACACATTCCTTTTTATTTTAGCCTCTCTTAAAATATGGATTTGGCCTCAAGACCATCAAATACCAGAAAGCAAAAACATTCTACCAACTCAACCCGAATGGGTATTTGACCCCAATACTCCTCAAACTAGTTATCTTTTCACAACTTATCTTTTAAATTTTAAATTTTTAACAATTTTCCCCCCGAGCTTTCTAAATTAATATAATATACCCGATTTAGTTAATTGTACATTAAATTAAAGATTTAAATCGGGAAGAATAGCATTTAGAATTTGTATCAAATTTTGAAAATTTTCATTAGAAATAGGGTTTTCCGTTTTCACTTGAAGTGTCCGTAGGCTTTTCATGATTAATTTAACAAAAAAAAAAAAAAAAGTTAAACCATAACAAGTTTAAGGGTATACTGTCAAAATTAAAAGTTTGGAGGGTAAGTTATAAAAGATGACGAATTTGAGGGCAACAGTGCTAATTGCTAAATACCCCAACTTCGATGTATACTAGAGTGTGTGTGTGTAATTAGTACCTTACAATAAGTTGTGGAACATACATGAGACAAATAAAATTGGAAATGTCCTGATCTGCAGAGCAAATCTCAACTCAATGAACCTGTTGCTGTACATGGCACCAATAGCTGTAGCATTCTTACATCCCGCAACAGTTGATAGAGAAAGATGCCCTGGAGTTCACAATAGGGCTTGCCAAGAAGGATATGAATATAGTGTGGTATCTGCTTTTCAATTCTTCATTGGCATATTTTTTCAACTTGACCAACTTCTTGGTCACACACACACTAGTGCTTTGACTCTCCAGGTAATCATCATCATCATCATCTACCAACACACTTAGGGTGCGTTTAGTGCACCATTTCCGGACCTAAAATTTTCATATTAATTTTTATCTTTTTCTGAAAAATCAAAAAATTAGAATTAGTTTTGAAAATTCAACCAACTCTAACCTAAAAATTACATTTCTAGCCGTTACAACAACACTTTCTTGTTTTGTTCATCTAATAATTTAAATGTTTTTTTACCTGAAATGATCATCTATATGATAATTCATGGTTTTAATAAGTTCATGATCAAAATAAACAAAACTATGTACGTCAGTTGGGCATACAGAAGGAATTACATGAGCTTTAGCTTAGTAAAGCATATACCTTTTTTCCATCAGAAATTATAGTAGCTAACATTTTTACAAAAATAATTAATGTAAATAGTAATATTTTAATATATTTGAAGTAATAATAAATTTACAATTTAAATTATAAATTTACTAAATAAATTATAAATTTACTAGACGAAATAAATTATTTACCTGGTAAATTGTTGTTTATTCTAAATATTTTTGAAAACTTTTATTCACTTCAATTATTTTCTAAAATTTGCTGTTACTTCTTTTCTCCCCTTTCCTTGTATTGATGGCTAGCTCTAGCGCTAAACAAGCGGCCCCGGGTTGGCAATTTCAAGCAGGTACAGAGGTTAGGTTTTCTTTTTTTTTTTTTTTTTTTTTTTTTTTTTTTTTTTTCACTAAGAGTGTGTTTCGTTGGAGGGAGAGAGGTGGAATGATAGTGTCATTCCATTGTTTGGTTGGACGGAAGAGTGGATGGAGAGCGTAGGGTGGCAATTCGTATTACGTGTCGAATTCGTGTTGTGTTATAGCCGTGTCAATTTTTTTCTTTCCCAACCCGAACACGACCTGTGACATGAAAATTTCTTCAAACGTCAACACGAACACGACAAGGACCTGTAACGGATTGACACGACACGAACCGAACTTGACATGCAACTTGAACTTGACCCGTGACACGAACTGACACTGACACAAACTGAACTCGCGACACGAACTGAACCCACGACACAAATTTGACCCAAATTGAAACCGCAACTCGAATTGGATCCAAATTGAACCCCCAACTTGAATTTGACACAAAAGCCAATTCAATTTAACCAAAATTATACCCAAATTCATAAAAATCTAGAAGAACAATAATTTACCTTCAACAAGAACATACCATTGACAACAACAAGTTTTAAGGTTTGTTTTCAAATTCAAAATCATAAAATTAAACTTCCAACTCAGTGCAAAGTTTACAATCATAGTTAGACAGAGTCCTATTACAATATAAACATCATAATAAAGTTCACAAATCCAAATACAACATAAAAAAGTCTAAATTCAAACAACATAACACCAACAAAATACCGAGTTCTAGTAGCAAATATAAAGACTAAAGGTAAAGGGGCTTTAGGGTTTTTTTTTTTTTTTTTTAAACATATCAAATATTTTTTCGGGTTGGACCCGGGTTGTGTTCGGGTCTGACCGAAATTGACCCGCATGAAAAATGGATCATGTTCGGGTTCTATGGGTCAACCCGAACACGACCCGTTTTTTCCCGTGTCCAATTCAGGTTACCCGAATTAGACCTGATCCCTATTTTTCCCAACCCGAACCCGCAAAATTCGTATCGTTTTTGAATCGTGTCGTCGTGTCGCGACCCCCGTATTTCCAGCCCTAGGAGAGAGTCTCCCTCCGTGCCCATCATTTTGCATCCTTTCACTAAGGAAGGACACAACCCCCCCCCCCCCCCCCCCCCCCCCCCCCCCCCCCCCCCCCCCGAATTTGAAAAGAGTATTATACCGTTATTTTGAAATTACTAAAATATTTTACAAAAGGATAATATAGTAATTATATTTATAAATATCATATATCATTTTAACTCTCCATCATTCATACCAAACAACACAAAGCATATACCAAACAATACAAAACTCCGTATGTCAGTTGGGCATATCGAAGGAATTACTTGAGCTTTAGCTTCGTAAAGCATATACCTTTTTCCATCGGAAAATTATAGTAAATAACATTTTTTTCAAAAATATTAAATGAAAATATTAAAATTTTAATATATTTAAAATAAATAATAAATTTACAATATAAATGACAAATTTTCTAGTTAAATTATAAATTTACTAAATAAATTACAAATTTACTAGACTTAAATAAATCATTTACTCGGTAAATTTGTTGTTTATTTTAAATATTTTGAAAACTTTATATACTTCAATTATTTTCTAAAAATTGTTGTTACTTCTTTTCTCCCCTTTCCCTCCTCGGGTTGGCAATTTCAAACGGTTACAGAGTTCAGGTTTTTTTTTTTTTTTACTAAGAGTGTGTTTTGTTGGAGGGAGAGAGGTGGAAGGAGAGTCTCATCTCATTGTTTGGTTGGAGGGAAGAGTAAAGGGATAGAATATCCCTCCATGCCCATCATTTTACATCCTTCCACTAAGGGAAGGATACAGGCTCCCACCCGATTTGAGTTGAAAAGACTAATATACCGTTATTTTAAAATTAGTAAAATATTTACAAAAGGAAATATAATAATTAGATTTATAACTATTATCTATCATTTCAACTCTCATTATTCCTATCAAACAACACAAAGGATTTTCACCCCTTCTTCATCATTTGTATTCTTCATCCCTCTAACTATTTCCATTCTTCCTCCACTCCATCCCTCCTACCAAAAATAGCCTAAGGGATACGACAAACTGCTATGGAAGGGCGGACAGTAGGGTTAAAATAAGCCGAACCCAATGGCCTTTATTACCAACTTTTTTATGAAGAAGTATCTACACAAAATATCTATTTTAACTCATCCCTTTTAAAAATATAAACTCTTTTTAACTTATTTACAAAATTGAACAAAATTTGAATTTCATTCATTGGTTATTCCAAGTTTGCCCTTATTATTTTTTTAGGAATAAAAATCTCCTTAAACACTTAAGAAATAACTATTTCAGAAATTTCATTATCAATTTAATTTAAATAGCAAGTTTAAATTGATTACTTATTTTAAGCTATTTTTATGAGAGGAAGTTTTTTTTCCTTAAATTATGTGATATTTATCACATGCTAGTGTTTTGTTTTGTTTTAAAAAAAAACGTTTTTATATGTTTTGAACATTCAAATTTATTAATTTTTTTGGGTTTCCTTAAATTGATTATATGTTTTTTTTTCCCACAAATCGATTTTTTTTTTTGACATTCTGTGTTGTCTTTTATTTTCTTCAGTTTTATATTTCAAAAATGATTTTTTTTTTTTGTTTGATGTTTGATTCATTAGTTGTATCTATCATTAGTTTTTGCTTTGGGTTTATTTTCTATGTTTATTAGTTTGACTCTGTGGTTATTACAATAGTGACTCTGTTACTTTAATGATTATTTTAATAATACGATATTTTTACGGTATGGACCTTATCATTATATCTCTTAATCAGTAGCAATATGATAATGATTTATATGGTAATGACCGTATTTCATGATAAAAGAACTTCAAATAGCATATTCTAAGTTTTATCGTTTTTCAAATTACTTCCATATTGATAGTGTCATTGAGGAAAAAATAAAAGAAAAATATGTTCACAAAATAAAGTTGCATAATGTATTGACCTCATCAATATGATATTTACAGTGAATATAAAAATCAACAACGAACAATAAAAACATATCCAAAAAAATAAATAAATTGTAATCCACAAAAGAATTTGAGTTCAAATAAATGGGAATGTTTGAAGGATTTTTAAATTTCTGTTTTGTGTTTTTTAAAACAAAATTTCCCCCCCCCCTTCTTAAATTAGATTTAAGGGTATTTTTGTCAAGACAACAACATCATTCTATTTTTTTTGTCCAATTTTACAAATAAATTTGTTTTTGGACATTTTTTAAAAGCAGGGTGCTAATTTGGCTATATATGTAAATAGTCCTTTTATGAAGTTCCTATTTGATCCCTAATCTTTTTGTGTGGTGTAAAAGCTCCATAATCTCTTTAAAATGGTATAAAATGATCCTTTTTACTAACAAAGGTTAAAAATTAGATGGAACAAATAACGTGTATATACTAAATCATGTAATTTTTTTTAGTTATATCCTTAAAAAGTAGAGTATGTGTAATTCACGTGATATTTTCTAATAAATTAATCTTAATCTTAACATATATATATATTTATATATATATAAAATAAAAGAGCAAAAAACTCCTCCATCTTTTTGACACATGGCATTCCTTCCTTTTCGTTTTTTTTTAATTCTATTTCATTCTTTCCATTTTTCTTCTTCTTTTTTTTTTTTTAGTTCTTAATTTTTTTTCTTTTTTACTTATTATTCTTTTTTTCATGACCATCTCATATTCTCAACTACTATTTTCGGTAATATTTGACCTTAGTTGAATATTGACCCAAATTGTGTGAAAATTTTGATAAATATATTTTTCTTTTTACTCTTTGAAATTATTGTTCACTTTCATCCACATGCCGATCTATTCTCGTTTGTTTTCTTTCAACATTTTTAATTTTGTTTTTCATTTTTTTTCCCATATTGAAGTAAATTTTTTGTAAATGTATCCTTACTTATAACTAGTATTAACAAAAGTACAATTTTACACCCTTTTAAAGAGACTAGGGAGCTTTAAAAAAATTTTGGGGACTAAATTGCAACTTCATAAAAATATTAGGGATCAAACAGGCAATTTACTTATTTTGAAAAACAAAATTAAAGGTAATTATTGGGGTTAATTCAAAAACTATATATATATATATAGTGCATCTATGATGCACAATATATTATTCTATATATATATATATATATTTTAATTTGGGGGTGAGGAATTTAATAGAATCAGATATGATATTATCATTAGGCTATGCCTGCAATCACACTATATAGTCAAAATCAAAAGCAATAATACATCGTTTAAATTTCAAATCCTTGAGGTTCATTCCCATGCACTAGTACAGAATGTGGATACCACGATGGTTTTTAACCGTCGTAGTAACATTTCCACGACGGTTTTCTAACCGTCGTTGAATCCAGGGTTTCAGATTCCACAACGATTTTTTACCCGTCGTGGAATAGGCAAAAAATAAGGCCTAAAAGTGGACATTTAAGAGCATACCACGACGGTTCTACGTAAAAAAACCGTCGTGGTAGGGTCCGTCGAAAAAAAAATTTGTGAATTCATTTCATTGCCCACGGGTCGGTGGCAAATCCAAAAATTTAACTCACAAAATCAACATTTTTTTCTGGAAAATTCCCAAATCCATGCCTTACCCAATCAATTTTAAAGCAATCTAAATCACAACGACAATCAACAATCACCGAAAGGACGGATTTTGGACATTTTTCTACAAAAAATTCCCAAATCAACAATCAACCAAATCAACATTTTGGAAGGAACATTGTGGATTTTTGACATTTTGGATGGAAATTTCACAATCAACAACCACAATCAACAAAATCAACATTTTGGACAGAAAATTCCCAAATCCGTGCCTTACCAAAGCAAGATACATTTCAACTTACCAGATTGTCGAGTGTGGGTACGGGCGGAGTGGTAGAGAACGTATGCGACGGAGGCCGGCGAGAGGGAGAGGGAAAAAGACTCGGAGTTAGAGAGAGAGGGAGGAATGGCGGCTTGAGAGAGAGGGAAAAAGGCTCGGAGTTAGAGAGAGAGTGGAATGGCAGCGAGAATGTAGAGAGGAAGCGGAGAGAGATGGAGGGAGGATATGGGCGGCTTTGGGATTGGAGTTAGAGTTTGTATTAGAGAGTGAAAAAGGCTCGGAATGTTATGGGGTGGGAAAGAGGTATTTTTTTGGGTTTTAATATACGCTCCAAAAAGTTGAACAATTTCAAAAATTTTCAAAATTCCCGCCTTCATACCTACCACGATGGTTTTTGGAAAAAACCGTCGTGGTAGATGTCCTACCACAACGGTTTTCAGGAAAAACTGCCGTGGTAGGGTGAAAAATTCAAAAAAAAAAAATTTGACCTACCACGACGGTTTTCCCGAAAACCGTCGTGGTAGGGTGAGAAATTCAACAAAAAAAAAAAAAGGAAAAATCATTCTTCCACAACAATTTCTGGAAACTGTCGTGGAAGGCCGGGACTTCCACGACGGTTTTCAGAAACTGTGTTCCGCATCGTGTTTTTGTCTAACTTTGCACGACCGTTTTTAAAAGCAGTCGTGGAACCTCCGTCGTGAAATCCGCATTCTGTAGTAGTGATATAGGCATACTACTTAGTACTACTACTTGCTGATGTGGACCCGCCAGGGATGAGTGTGGAGCCGTTCGCGGATATGGGGGGGGGTTTTGCTCAGCCTCCAACTCTTGTCTTGTTTAATCCTATTAAATTAAGATATTTAAGTATATTCAAAAGACAATTACCGCTACTATCATAGATTCATGGTGCATAGACACACAAAATATATATATACACACACACACACACATATATGTTTCATGATCTTTCGTTGTAGTATGTCTTCTTAGCACCCACGGAATAGAAGCTTATACAAATGTCAATAACATAATTTTTTTTTGGAGAAAGACCGTAATAGCATATTGTGTTTTATAATTTTAACAATATAGCAGGTGATGAAATTTAAGGTACTAAATAGCATATTATCATTAAACTCAAATAGGAATTCTCCAAAATACCCTCATTAACAACTCCAACAAACAACCCAACCCCAATGCACCTAGCTCCTCCAAATTAGAAACCCTAGCGTCGGCGCCGTCCCCAGCATCAATTCTGTCAAGACTACCAACATCGGTCGCCGAGGCGTCGCGAACCGGAGGAGGGCGTGATGGTCACCGAGTAGTTGAGATCCGAAGTAGGGCGTGACAGATCTCGCCATGGAGTCACAATCGAGAGGAGGATCTCGCCGTGGAGTCACGATCAGAGGATGATCCCGCCATGGAGTCGCGATCAGAGGACGATCTCGCCATGTATCCAAAGCTCGCGAGGAATATCACTGGAATTGGGAGGAAATTCGTTGGAAAATCGTGAACATTCGTCCTCATTTCCGTCGACATCTAATTTATGTCCTCCTCACTGTGATTTCCGATGGCCGCTGCAGGGCTTTTGTCTTCTCCTGCCAAACCTTTTTGGATTATGGTTTTTGGGGTGAATTTGTAATTTTTAATAAAATCTGGGCTTAAAAAATAAGTAAATCTATTTATTTCCAAATAACAAATTTACTATTTATCAAGAAAAAATCAATAAATAAATTTATTTCCAAATAATTTATTCACTATATAGTTTAAGTATTTATAGAAAATGTGATATTCACAAAAAAAAAAAGAATGAAAATATTTATATTTATTAGTAAATCTAGTATTTGCATGGTTTAAAAAATTATCAATTTATCAAGTAAATAAAAAAATTTACTAAAATATCTTAGTATTTACTATTAATTTACGTTGTTTTAAAAATTATTAATTTATCAAGTAAATCAAATATTTACAAAATAAGTAAATCTAATATTTATTGATATCTATATTGTTATTTATTTTGAAATTTATCAACTTGTTAAGTAAATCTTAATATTTACCAGTATTTACGTTGTTTTAAAAATTATGAACTTACCAAGAAAAATCAAATCTTTACTAATAAATCTTAATATTTACTCATTAATGTAAATTGACAATTTAAATATTTATCATTTTTATCAAATAAAAATTTATACCTGATAATTATTTATATTTACTAGTAAATATCTATATTTACTAGTAAATATTTATATTTAAAACAAAGTTATTTACTATTACTAATAAATGTAAATTGACAATTTAAATATTTACCATTTTTATCAAATTTATACTTGATAACTATTTATAAGTAGTAAATATTTACTAGTTTATCAAATTTATGATAAGTATTTATTAATAAATATTTATATTTATATTTACTAGTAAATATTTTATATTTACTTACTAGTGTTAATAATATGATAGTTTCCATTCCTAATTTGAGATATTTACAAAAAGTCAGCATTTACATATAACGGTAAATACATGTAAATTTTACAGAAAAAAAATATAACAATATATATATTACAACAAATCCCTCAAAACCAAATAATTACAAATCAGCTCCAAAGATACCAAAACTCAAACCTAACCCTAATTGCCCAGTGTCGTTGCTGGAAAAGATGACCGCTCAGGTGTCGAAGTTGAGGAGAAGACGATCGCGATCCGGTCTACAAAAAAAAAACCCTATAGAAGCAAAAACCCAGACCCAAAGAGGAAAGAAAAACACCTTTTTCCGCCGCGCCTTGCTGTCCGCCTTGTGATCCCGTCACAGTAGTTCTCCTCTCACCACCGGTATGCAGAAAACTAGAAGCAAAAAGCAAGACCCAGAGGGGAGAGAAAAGCTCATGATCCCATCGCAATCGTGTTTGTCTCGTCGTTGGCATCCAGTCGCATTCTCCATGTCGTCACGATCTGGTTCTCCGCGCCGACGTTTGGTTCCGATTCTCATCGCTATCATGATCTTTCAGCCACCGCCTGTGCGGGTCCTCTCCGATCAACGAGGGGAGAGAGAGAAAAGGAAAAATTGTATGAGAAAAGAGAAAGGGGCAAAATTCGACTAAATTAAAATATGAAATTGAAATATGTTATAATTTGCACAATTTTGAAACTATGCTATAATTTTTATTAATACCTTTTAAATAGCTATATGGTACAATTATCATTTTTTTTGGGTAGTTGATTGAGATAGTATTACTTTTAATGGTAATATTATATAACACGAGTTAGGCATGCTAGGAAGAGAAAAGGATGCCTGAATAAATCTCCGTTAGCTAATTCCTATATACATGCAAGTTGTCATTTTACACACCCACAGGATGGATGGGTTAGAAAGGGTGAGCGATTTTGTTAGCTTCTGTCCTTCGTCCATTCAGTTTAGACTCCCGTTGCCTCCTCTTGGCCTCATTCCTATTTTGGCTGTTGAAGTATTGACTTGATGATGACAGGGTAGACCCCCAATGACCGACTGAGATAAACTAATATAAAGAAGCCATTTCCATACCATACCTAGAGAAAGAGGTTCTTGTCTGTGAGGTTGAAAACTTAAAAATGATGGGTCATCCCCAGATTTTATTCAAAAAAAAAAAAAAAAAGTTATTTTACACTCTTAATTTTTTTGGTAGAAAATAACTTAGCTAAGCATTTTTACGTCTATTAAGTATAGCAGCCAAAAGGTGACAACGTAACGTTGTCACATCTCCAGATCAGCATGGCTGCTTTAAGTTATTCTAAAGACCAAAAAAAAAAAAAAGGATAATTAAGCTTGTTTTGCCTATGGGGTTTTCTTTATGAAGTAGTCCGATAAAGCAAAGCGTGTGATATGCATATGTTAGACATATTTAAAAAATTTTATCAAAATATAAAAAATTAAAATATTAAGTTAAAAAAATAGACAAAAATTAAAAATAAAAGACCTGAAAAAAAAAATAAAGGACAAAATTATATTTTAAAAAATTGGGCCAAAAAAAAAAAAAAAAAAGGAAGAAAATTGATGAACCAAAAAATAATACAAAATATTTTCGTCCAAAATAAGTCGTTTTAAATGAAACTTTAAGTGCACATCGGTACTTCTTATATATGTATAGATACTACACATCACCAGTTTTTTTCCCCTCTTACTCAGAAACTACAAAAGTATCATTTAATTTGAAAACTTGATTCAATTTCATCTCTTGTACATTTTGTGGATGAATACAACCGGGGAAAAAGACAATAATATCCTTAATTAGAAGGAACGCATATTTTTTAAAATAATTTGTTCTTGAACATTGATTAGAAAATATTAACTTCAAGATATTTTTTTCGAAATTTGAAGTTTTGTTTTAGGGATGTTTTTATAAAATAAATTTTTATTAACTATTTAGCAGTATTATTTATGTCAATTTTTCCAATTTTATCCATTCACAAAACATGCGAGTGATAAAATTGAAATAATTTTTAAGTTTAAAAGAGACATTTGTTAAGTAAGAAAATAATTAGAACTAAAAAATGTAATTATGTAATTAATCATTATATATATATATATATGTATTCTCAAACATGTTTTATACTGAAAGGATAGGAAGGACATTCTAATTAAAAAAAAAAAAAAAAAAAGGGGCTTGAAGTACCAATTGGATGAATGGTAATGAATAGCTTTTTATAGAAATGGTGGTTAATAGCATTTGTTTGAAATTAATTAAAGTAAATAGTAAGATGCTACAATATTTAAAAAGTAAATAGCAAATTTACTATGTATATATCTAAAAAATGGAGTCGGCAAAACTGTATGTTTAGAAGAAGTAAATAAATCCTTTATATCGAAAATTAATATTTACTGATATTTACTCCCATGTATTTTTTGAAGCATGGTATTTACTTCTATTATTTATGTAAAAATGATATTTAATTCTTTTCTTTTTTAATAAAAAAGAGTAATTGGTCAAAATAGCTCATGAGCTCTTTCGAAAATGACGGTTTGATCCCTATTTTTTTAATTTTGGCCGAGAAGACTATAAATTCTATAAATGTTGGCAATCTTGATCATTTCCATCTAAATCCGTTAAATTGCTAATGGAATCACCCATATGTGCAGTCACATGACAATTTTTTCAATGAAAAGACCAAGACACCCTTTGAATTTTAAATTTGGCTCCCAAAAAGTGAAGCAATTTGCTTGGTTGGCATTTTCTCAAGTTTTTTTTTCCCCCCTTCCCTCAGACAACAAACCACCCAAAACCCGGAAAATCACTGTCTATAATTTCCCACAAATTTTAACCAGAAATTTTTTTTTTTTTTTTTTCTGGCAACCAAACAAAAACCCACCCAAGATCACAACTTACAAAGTTACAAAGTAGACTCTAATCTTGATCCTTTCTGGTAAGCCCCACTTGATCTTGGGAACGACACCTTCAAACCCCTGTAGGCACTGAAACAAGTGAGAAATACCAAATTGTGGCAAGCTTCATCTCTCTCAATGCCAAAACGGTGATGAGCCCTATGTTTGACATCTGATTTAGAGGCGAGAGAGAGAGAGAAATTTTGAAGTTATTTGTATACTCATGACTACTAGCATGTTCAATCTCAGCAAGTTGAAGTTCCTATTCCTACTCCAAAGAATGGTGAGATTTTGATGAAATTCAACTTCAAACCCATTTAAAAAAAAAAAAAAAACTGAAAAATGCAAATACCCTGATTTTTTTCTTCTCCGCCTCAACTAGCTGCAACTTCTCAACGTTGAATTCCTTAAAAACAAAAAGCCAAAATCAACATCAAAACGCACATTTCCACAACAAATTCCCAAATTTTTTTTTTTTTGAAAAATCGGGAATTCAAAACTTTGAATCTAAAACACGCAACCGATCCAAATTTTCCCAAAAAAAAAAAACCAAAAATTGGGGGAAAAAAACCTAGAATGAAAAATTGGAAATCTAGATATGTTCTCTTCTCCAACAACCGAGAGCCAAGTGATCTCTTCTCCGGCAATACATGATATTCGTCACATTTTCTACCCCGAGGAGAGTCAAGATTCGTGATGGATTCCTAGTGGATTTGTGGCAGAGGCCCATTAAAGGGTACGATTCTTGTTGGGACTATGTTGCTCGTCGTCGTCCGGAGGGGAGTCCTTGAGGAGGAATCGTCGTCCTGAGGGGGTCCTCTATGAGGACGTTGTCGTAGAGCTCATCGATCCGGTCATCGACGGCGACAGCCTCGTCGTCGGTGGAGTGGTCGAAGATAAGGGGGTCGGATTGTTGTGGTGGTGGTGGAAGGCGAGTGAGGTGGTTGGGATTGACGATTGTCAAGCGGAGGATTCTAGATTTAATCCGGCGAGGGAGG
>BKCH01001033.1:0-30445 GCA_008635985.1 Ficus erecta
AATTGATTGGGTAAGACACGGATTTGGGAATTTTCCAGAAAAAAAATGTTGATTTTGTGAGTTAAATTTTCCAGATTTGCCACCCGTGGGAAATGAAATCAATTTGAATTTTTTTTTTTCGGCAGACCCTACCACGACGGTTTTCTTGAAAAACCGTCATGGTAGGTCCGCCTATCACGACGATTTTTTACGTAGAACCGTCGTGGTATGTTCTTAAATGTCCACATTTAGGCCATATTTTTTGCCTATTCCATGACGGGTAAAAAACCGTCGTGGAATATGAAAAAATTCCACGACTCTGGATTCCACGACGGTTAGAAAACCGTCGTGAAAATATTACCACGAAGGTTAAAAACCGTCGTGGTATCCACATTCTGTACTAATGTATGTCGTACCCATATGCGCGTAACCAATGGGGAATTAGGGGGAACGACCCTCCAACAACCTCAAAGGTCATATCTTATAACTTTTGTTCTTATCATATCCTCTCACTAATTGGAGGTTGGTACGACATCCTATCTTTCGTTAGTCTCATTCTTATTATTTGTGACAATGTATAGATTTACATATCACTATGCATCTATCATTATTACATACATATCTGTGAGGCATGTTGATCATATCAATGCAAGAGAAATTATGCACGTTAAATGCTTAATTAACGCAATACATATGGCTCATAGGCTCATCACTTCATCAAGGCAAATCATAGAAAACGTAGAACATTAACAACGAAAAAACATTTTGTTCCAGGCTGTAGGTGAGGTTTGTACTTACAGAAAATCGCGTAATTGTGTATCCGCGTTGATTGTTTCTGGCTCTACCCTCAAGTCGATGCGGTGTCCTAATTTTAATTTGACATCCGACAGTTAGAGTAGGGTTTTTGAATAATTTTCGATTATGGACATGTGTTCTCTTACTTAATAATTAATTTTAATTTAATTATTAATAATTAATTTTAATTTAATTATTAATTTGTTTCTAAGATTTTTTATTTATTTATTATTATTTAAGAATAACATCCTTAATTATTAATTACATGATTATCATAAATTAATTTCTTAATTAATAATTAATTAATTTTAGATATTAAATTAATTAATTATTAACATATTGGTGAGTTAATTATTTAATACTTAATTTCTTATTCATTATTTTACTTAATTCCCCTTTATTCATATTTGGGTTCATTAGGTGACCATTGATAACCATGGTCTTCCAATATCATATTGGGTCATCTTTGTGGGTTGTAGATTTATTGGGTCTATTACAACCCATTTACTTGTAATTAGATCTTATTATTTTCAAATAGTGCTTTGGCTTAATTATTGTTTTGGACCCGTTAAGGCTCCATTGCACTTTGTTATCTTTATTAAGTTTTGGTCAAAATTACATGGCATCTCAGCATGTCTAGTGGCTGGTTCATTTTTTGTCACTGCGTCCTCGAGTACTAATTTACCAATTTGCCTCTATTTCGGTTATTCAAGCATTTTTAAGCTTAAACTTGTTAAATCTTTTGACCTTAGCTTTTAGTAAGCTCTCTTGCAGTTTTATAGGTCCAGACAACCTCTACCTACGGTCCCAAAACGCTCTGCCCACCAAATTACCATTTTGCCCCTTAGTTTGACAAAATTTCAATTTTACCATTAGACATACCCTTTTTAATCTAGACTTATTGAATGGCTTTTTAAAGTTTGTCCCGGTCTTAGAATAATGTTTACAGTGCCCATAAGCTCTCATAATGGCTTTCATAACTTATTACATTTATAAACACAATCAAATAAAGTATTACATTTAAGCCCCTATATGTCATTTAAGGTCGTACATTTGACTATAACATAAATCATATTATTTCTTGTATTTATTTAGCTTAATATAATAGTTTAAGGGTGACAAAGATTCTGTTTAATTATAGTCTAGGCAGATTTTATAATTTGACCCGTTATTTATTTATATTTGCACTTTAGTCCTTATTTAGCCCCAATTAGTTCCCAATACCCTTTGGTTCACGTTTTTCACACTTAATGTCCTTATAAATTTTTCCCACAGGATCAGGACTCATTTTAACAAGTTTTATTATTTATATTTTTTACCATAAATTTTTCTATATTTACGTTTTGACCCCAAAATGGCGTTTTGGTCATTTCTTATCCATTTATCACAAAAATTTGACACAAGGTCTATTTTAAGTCTCTAGTCAAGACTGCAAAGTTTCGGATTCAAATAGTTTCGGATTCGTCATTTTTGACATTTTTATTTCTGATCAAACTTGAACTCTTCTTATGGCTTATGTCAAGAGTAATTTTCTGTCCTTCTATAAGATTATGAAAATCCCACTCAAAATAACATTTTCCAATTTATTAACATTTATGCCAAAAATGTTATTTTTGGTACTTTATGGTTATTAATTCTTATTCTAGCTTATTTGTGATGTCAAAATATTTTCCTCATCATTCATACTTCCATTAAACAGAGGACATAACATATCAACATGCCATAAACTCTTATTTTCATACATCAATACTCATGTCATATAACCATAAAAATCACATAAACACACTTTCATCATATTCCATACACAAATCATGTTTTCTAACCACCTTAAATCATGGCCAGCACATATATCATCTCACTAGGTAGCAAAACCACATTTTAACCATTTACCATGCCAAGATTTTCATATTTGTAAGAACACATTTTGAAAGGAAAGTTATAAAGAACTTGATACACCACTAGTTTACAAATCATTAACCTCTTAGAAAAGTAGTGGGTTCTTGGCTCCTCTTGAAGGCTTTGAACCACTATTGAATCCTTGAGTTAGGGGGCTAGAATGAAAATAAAACATCACTTTAAAAAAAATTTAAAAAAATCATTTTTCTTTCTAGGAAACAAGTGCAAAAATATAGGTTTTTACCTTGGAAAACACTTGAAATGGCTCTTCCTCCTTGTAAATAAAATGATCTTGGGAGTGGGTGGAAGGAGTTGAAGTATATTTTTGGCTTCCCTTAGCTACAAATTTCATCCACAATGAAGAGAGGAAACTTTTCTTTGCTTATATGGTTTTTATGAAAGAGAAAAAAAGTGGTTTTTGGTTTACCTAAAACCATTTTATAACCAAGCCTTATTGTGGGTTAACAAAATTGAAATTTTTGGATTTATAACTCTCCAAAAAACGTGCTCAGCTGAAGAGGACAAGTTGGGAGGTTGTTTTGGTGGTTTTTCATGTATTTCTAAGTGGTTTTAGTGAGTAGTCATTCAAGTAGTCCATCATCTTACATTGTAATCAATTTTCTTTCTTGTCTTGTCATATATGTTTTGCTTGTTTAAGGGTTGGATTTTGGATTCTCAAAAACCCCCCCCTCTTATTCAGCCTATTTTCTGAAGAAAAAAAAAAATATAAAAATATGTTTTTTTTAATTGATGCCAGTTTACTGGCAGCAGGCAGGCAGCTTGCCTGCCTGCCTGCATGGCTCAGTGGACTAGCAGCCTTGAATGTTTTTTTTTTTTTTTTTTTTTTTAATTTTTAATTTTCTGGCTAGTGGGTAATTACCCATTGGGTATGGGGTGCATGGGCACTCTCCGAAACCACCCTTTTTTTTTATTTTTTATTTATAGAGATTGTAGTAGAATTGCTAAATTTAATTTAGTCGGTAAATCTTGGCATGACATAAAATTCACTTCTTTAAATCACAAAATTATGATTTTTCATTCATTATATTTATATAATGAATTTTCACACATAATATTTTCATAAAATCTCAATTGAAAAAGAAAATAGGAGTGACATTGATGCAGCATACATTCAGCTTCCCTTTCTTAATTAGTTTCCCATTCTTATTATTTCTTATTATTACTTATTATTAGTTTCCTATTTTACGTTTTAAAGTTAGTTTCCTATTTTTAGTATCTTACACTTTATTTAAGTTCTGATTTAAATTCAATGGGGACAATCTCAATATTATTATTCCAGAATTATTATCAATTTTTTCCTTCTATTTGAGTTCTTTACTGTTTCGTTTCAAACACCTTTTTTGCTGCACCAAAATTGGTATTAGAGACATGGATTTTCACCAGGTCCTGATGGCTGAGGACGGTTCTAGTGGACAACGACCCACCGACGATGAATGGCGGCTCGAACGAGTTGAACAACGGCTCGATGGTCTCGATGAAACACTTCGCAATCTCACGCAGATGATGGCTATGTTGACTGTTGAAGTGCGGCATGGACGATACGAGAGGCTACACGGTCAAGTAGTTGACAGGCCAGAGAATGGCGACCCTGGCGATGACGACGGTGAGATGATTGGTGACCGACCGAACCCAGGGCGTGCAGATTTGGAGGCGAGGAACCCTCGGGGCGGACCTCAGGCGGACCCACACCATCGGGCCCGAAATCTCGACAACCCAGACCTGGGTAACCCACGTCGACCTCTGGGCGGTGAGTTTGACCCCCGTCGATACCAAAACAGGGTCGATCTGGGCGGCGACGACGCAAATCGCGAAGCCCACATCGCTGGTCATGATTTTTGCGAACTCTGGGCGATCCAGCGAGGTAACCGGCGAGCCTTTGGGCAGTGAGACGACGATGACCTCCGACAAGGAATTCCGGCTGGTGGTGACGGCAATTATGAGGCTGGTGGTGGTCCTCCACGTGTGGCTGCTAGGATTTTAGATTCTAGGGGTGGTTTTCTCCCACCTGCTTGGACTAGAGATGATTTTCGTCATCAGCAGCGAGGAAATTTTCGACAAAGGCAGCCTCGAGGAATGGATTATTCGTCTGGGGAAGAAGATAATTTCCAATTTGACCAACGGGCTAACAACCGGGGTCAAAATAGTCAAGAGTTTAAGATGAAGATGTATTTGCCATGCTTTGATGGACGGCTACACATTGAAGATTTTCTCGATTGGATTCATAATGTCGAGAATTTTTTTGATTATTTGGAGATTCCGGAAAACAGACAAGTGAAACTTGTGGCCTACAAGTTGAAAGGTGGAGCTTCTGCTTGGTGGGAACAACTTCAGTATAATCGACAACGACAAGGAAAACAACGTGTTCGTTTTTGGCCCAAGATGAAGAGGTTACTTCAACAATGTTTCCTCTCTCCGGATTATGAACAATTCCTTAACCAGCAGTACCAAAATTATAGACAAGCCAATCGCACGGTGAATGAGTACACGGAGGAATTTTATTGCTTGAATGCTCGAGTCAATTTACCCGAAACGAAGGATCAATTAATCGCTCGTTATATTGGAGGCCTAAAATTGGCTATTCAAGACCGCTTGGCTCTTCAAGGAGTCTGGACTATGACCGATGCAGTTAACTTAGCGATGAAAGTGGAACATCAAATCAACCGGTCATCTGCGCGCGCTCCGAATAATTTTCGACGACCAACTCAAGAAGTTTTTTCAACTCCTAAAGAGTCCACAATTTCAAGAAGCAATGAAAGCAACAATAAAGATGTCCCTTCCACTCACAGTTCGACACAGAATCAAGGAGGAACTTCAGCCCCTGTTAGGCCTAATACCCAAGGTCGAAATCCGCAAACACAACGAACCACTAATGATCCTTATGCACGTCCTACTCTTGGCAAATGTTTCCGATGCAACCAACCTGGTCATCTTTCAAAGAAGTGTCCGAACAGGCGAACAGTTAATTATGTAGAAGAGAATGGAGGTGACGAGGAGTATGTGCCTGAAGATGATATTTATGCAGGTGCTGAGTTTGAAGAGGGAGACGAGGGAGAAGCGGTGTCATGTATTGTTCAATGCCTTTTGCTAGCCCCAAAGAAGCAAGATGATTCTCAGCGACACAAGATATTCCGAACCTGCTGCACTGTTCGAAACAATGTATGCAACATCATTATTGATAGTGGCAGCAGTGAGAACGTGGTTTCCAAGGCTTTAGTGAAGACACTTAATTTGAAGACTGAGCGGCATTCCTCGCCTTACAAAATTGCATGGATTAAGAAGGGCCCTGAAGTTCAAGTACTAGAAGTGTGCAAGGTCCCTTTGTCCATTGGGAAGTATTACAAGGATGAAATTTTATGTGACGTGGTGGATATGGATGCGTGTCATATTCTATTGGGAAGGTCGTGGCACTACGATGTTGATGTTACTTATAAGGGTCAAGATAATACTTTCGTTTTTTGGTGGTTTGATAAGAAGATTGTTTTGATGCCACAATCTCTCCCGCCTGAAAACAATTCCGCTTCTAAGGTAGACAAACCGTTGTTCACCAACACACGGGGTTCTGCTTTCTTCACCGAGGTCAAGGAACCGGGTTTCGTGGTAGCATTGGTGGTTAAAGGTCAATCTGAGGCTCTTGTTGAAATTCCTCCGTTAGCTAAAAAGGTATTAACTGATTTTCCTGATTTATCTCCTACTGAATTGCCTAATGCATTACCCCCCATGCGGAACATTCAACATCATATTGATCTAGTACCTGGGGCTAGTTTACCCAATCTGCCGCATTATCGTATGAGTCCAGCAAAACATGAAGAATTGCAGAGACAAGTTAATGAGTTGCTGGATAAAGGTTTGATTAGAGAAAGCATGAGTCCTTGTGCGGTCCCAACTTTGCTAATTCCGAAGAAGGACGGAAGTTGGAGGATGTGTGTTGACAGCCGGACTATCAACAAAATTACTATTAAGTGCCGATTTCCCATACCGCGACTTAATGATATGCTTGATAGCTTGGAAGGAGCTGTGGTGTTCACTAAACTTGATTTACGCAGCGGTTACCATCAAATACGCATTCGGACTGGTGATGAATGGAAGACAGCCTTTAAGACTAAGGATGGCCTCTATGAATGGTTGGTGATGCCATTTGGGTAGTCTAATGCACCTAGCACGTTCATGCGATTGATGAATCAGGTTCTTCGGCCATTCATTGGGAAATTTGTTGTGGTTTACTTTGATGACATCCTTATTTATAGTCGAGATGAGGAAGAGCACTTGGAGCATCTCAAGGAGGTTCTTTTAGCTTTACGTGCAAATAAACTGTATCTAAATCTTAAGAAATGCAGTTTCATGACTACCCAACTTCTATTTCTTGGCTTTATAGTGGGAAAAGGTGGCATTCAAGTTGATGAGGCCAAGGTGAAGGCGATTAAAGAATGGCCAACTCCAACAACCGTGCGTGAAGTACAAAGCTTCCACGGTTTAGCCACTTTTTACAGGCGCTTTATTCGAGGTTTTAGTACCATCATGGCACCCATTACCGATTGTTTGAAGAAGGGATAGTTTCAATGGGGAAGGATGCAGGATGAGAGTTTTAAGATGATTAAGGAAAAGCTGTGTTCCGCTCCTGTATTAGCACTTCCTAGTTTCGAGAAGGTGTTCGAGGTTGAAAGTGATGCATCGGTTCTGGGGATTGGAGCAGTTTTGTCACAAGTGGGACGACCGGTGGAGTTTTTCAATGAGAAAGTGGCAGAACCTCGACAAAAGTGGACTACTTATGAGCTCGAATTTTATGCCGCTATTCGAGCTTTGAAGCATTGGGAGCACTATTTGATTCAACGGGAGTTTGTACTTTTTACGGATCATCAAGCTTTACGCTATATTAACTCCCAGAAAACAATGAATCGAATGCATGCTCGATGGATTGCCTTTTTGCAAAAATTTAACTATGTCATCAAGCATAGATCCGGTCAATCAAACAAGGTAGCGGATGCCTTAAGTCGATGAACCACTTTACTAGCTACAATTAGTACGGAGGTGGTGGGTTTTGATTCCTTAAAAGATACTTATGCTGGTGATGAAGACTTTGGAGCTATATGGATGAAATGCAGCAACAAGGAGTTTGTCACTGACTTCCTCATTCACGATGGGTTTTTATTTAAAGATACACAACTCTGCATTCCTCGATCTTCTTTGCGTGAATATTTGATTCGAGAATTGCATGCTGGAGGATTAGGTGGGCATGTTGGCTGAGACAAGACCATTAGTTTGGTAGAGGAGCGATTTTATTGGCCTCAGCTGAAGAGAGATGTTGGACGATTTGTTCAACGATGTCCAGTATGTCAAAAAGCTAAAGGTCAAGCTCAAATACAGGCCTCTACACCCCTTTGCCTATTCCCGAGACAATTTGGCAAGATTTGACGATGGACTTTGTTCTTGGTCTTCCAAGAACTCAACGGGAAGCTGATTCTGTTTTTGTCGTGGTCGACCGATTTTCTAAAATGGTTCACTTTCTTCCTTGTAAGAAGGCCTCCGATGCATCTTATGTGGCTCATTTGTTTTTTTCGAGAATTTGTTCGTCTACACGGTGTTCCCCGTTCCATTACCTCTGATAGGGATGTCAAATTCCTAAGTCATTTTTGGAGGACATTGTGGAAGCTGTTCGACACTTCCTTGAAGTATAGTAGTACAAGCCATCTGCAGACAGATGGACAAACTGAAGTGGCTAATCGTACTCTTGGCAACATGATTTGAGCTGTGAGGGGTGACAAACCGAAACAATGGGATGCTGCCTTTCCACAGATTGAGTTTGCTTTCAATAGTGTGCCCAACCGTTCTACCAGAAAGACACCTTTTGAAATTGTCTACACTAGTGCTCCAAAGCATACTACGGATTTGATTTGCCTTCCTCCTTCTGCCGATGTTAACTACAACGCCGAGGAATTTGCAGAGCGTATTCAACGGATTCATAACGAAGTCAAGAAAAATCTTGAGGAGGCTAATTCTCGGTACAAGTCCGCAGCAGACAAGCGTAGGCGTGAGAAGCTTTTTAATGAGGGGGATTTGGTTATGGTACACTTGCGTAAGAACAGGTTTCCAGTCGGGACTTATAATAAGCTCCAGAACAAGAAAATGGGTCCTTTTCGAATTCTCCAGAAGATTAGTGATAATGCTTACAAAATCGAACTTCCAGCTGACATGAACATCTCCAACACTTTCAACGTTGCTGACATCTTTGAGTATTTTCCACCTAATGAATTTTCTTTGCACCAACGAAACTCGAGGACGAGTTTTTTTTCAAGCGGAGGAGATTGATGCAGCATACATTCAGCTTCCCTTTCTTAATTAGTTTCCCGTTCTTATTATTTCTTATTATTATTTATTATTAGTTTCCTATTTTACGTTTTAAAGTTAGTTTCCTATTTTTAGTATCTTACACTTTATTTAAGTTCTGATTTAAATTCAATGAGGACAATCTCAATATTATTATTCCATAATTATTATCAATTTTTTTCCTTCTATTTGAGTTCTTTACTGTTTCGTTTGAAACACCTTTTTCACTGCACCAGACATTATATATATATTTTCTCATTTAAAAGGAGAAACTCAACATGGTTAAATCATCGATATCATCATATTGATGATACATATACAATCATTTATGATCTTGAAATTTGGTATTCATCAAAATAATTTATTAGAAGTGTATTGATGAAGGAAATCCATAATAATAGTTCGTGAATCGAGTTTTTGAATTTCTAGGCCATCACATAGAAAGACAACCACACCAGAGATTTATAGAGGTTCGCCTTCTGAAAAATGGCTACATCCTCTTTGGTGTCAAGAGTTATCAATATCTTCCATAATTACATAGGACCGTATTCTCTAGAAAGTGACATAGGGTTTCCGAGGCCTTAATCATGTATTTATAGTCTCTTAAAAGATAACCCTTTACAATATTTGAATTATGAATAATACATTTATATAAATCATCAAGATAACTCTAAAAGAAGCGTGAATCTCGGGTGTCTGGATCTTATCTGCTAATTTGACTCTTCTCTAAGAGAGTCTATTCATAATTTGAATATTTGAATATAGACAACACTTATCTGTTTGCCTTAAATGATACAATGATCTTCCTCTTCGACCTATCATGGTACCAGAGTTATCGAGGTCTCTTAGTCTGTGTTATGGTGCTGAAAGTAGGTTATCGGCTATCTATCAACAATTATCCCCTAGCACGGAGTGCTTCAATATGAGTACCCCGAAGTGATTCGGGCTCCACATTTAGACTGTTGGAATACTTCGTTGTTAAGCTTTTAAATTATGTCATAATTAATCTTTAGCTAAGACGTCGTTTTGAGTTTCAGAACAGCCACATCATTACTAACGTGCGTCACGTCGTTTCCAGCTTCTTTGAATATAAGTCATTGATTTGATTTTTGAATTCACAGGCTTTCACCCCCGGCCATTGATATTTCTGATCATTGCTATCCGTTGGATTGACATCTTCTTGATCCAATGGTTGAGACTCATGAAGGTGTTATGTTTATAAATACTCCCAAAGGCTTCGAAAATCAAACTTTGCGGCCCCTTTGGGAGCGTTTTGGGATTTTTTTTTTTTTTGGTATGAAATAGAAATGATAATGTTTTTAAAATGATTTTGAGACATTTTTTGAAATTGTGTTTGATTGTATTTCCAGAGAAATTGGTTTGAGTACAAGAAAAAGTAAAATTAGGTTTAGTTAATGTTTCTAACAGATATTTATTGAGATTGTAAGCTTTAGAAAATGAAAACGAAAATGAGAAAATAATTTTTTTCATTTTCAAATTTCTCAATAAAAAAATGATTTTTTGTTTTCTTTTTTGTTTTTCTGATTTTGTGCAAAACATAATTTTCAAAACAGCTTTATTAGAAATCATAAGATTTCTTTCCAAAATGTTTTGGAAACAGTACCAAATGGGGTCTTCATTTCTCTTTTTTTGATCTCTCCTCCTCGAACTTCATTCTAAAAACTCTTCAATTCATTCAAAGGAGAACATCTGGATATGATGTTTTGAAGGTTGGGTTGGAAATGTGTGTTTGGGAGAAAAACTTTTGAAAAAGTTATGTGATATAGAAAATAATGCAAAAATTTGAAATGCGTTCGGAAAAAATAATACAAAATGGATATTGTCTTGTTTCTCTTGTCGTTACAAGTATTTTGACATAAAAATTATCTTATTCAAATTTGAAATAATAAAGTTATGGACTTTTAAAGTTTGAGTTTTTTTAAAATAGAAGAGAAAGAAAGTTTGATATATAATTGAAATTTTGAAATCCAAATAGTGTTTTGCCATCTTTAGATAGCGCTCCAAACGGACCGTAGTATTTCTTCCTGCTTGCTTTCGAAGTTTCAATCTCTAGGCATTTGATTTTGATGTTTCAATTTTCTCTATATTCGCTTAAAGGCTTTGCCACAATCCCAAGTTTTACTCTGCTCAGCGCATGCCCCTAGCCATTTCGGTAAGTTTGCACTGCTCTTCTCTTGTGTGGTGAAATTAGCCTCTGTTTGATTTGTCGGTTGGAGATGAAATTTTTAAGTTTAAGTTAGTTGACTTTTTAAAAAAATAATTATAAATTTATAAGTTTTATTGACTTTTTAGAAAAATACAAAAATTAAAATGAAAATTTTGAGTTGGAGATGATGCACCAAATGCACCATTAGTTCTTTGGTTGAATTGCAAGGCTTCTTGCATCCTCATTTGCAATAGAAGCATTCCTACAGCTTTTCTATCTCTTAGTATTTGTCGGTTTTCTACCCCCAGCACTCCAAAACCTTCCGTTAATTTTTTTAATTTTTAGGGCCTGTTTGGTGTACAAGTTCAAGTTAATATTTTTAAGTTTAGTTTGAGTTAAGTTAAGTTGAGTTTAAAAAGTGAGTGTTTGGTAAAAAGTTTGAGATAAAAATTTTAGTGCCTGTTTGGATGACCAGTCGAAGCTGGCCTTTTAGAGTTGGAACTGAACTTTGTGCGTTTGGCAAACCAGTCCATCTTGAATCCCCTTTCGAACCGTTGCACAGTAATCCCAAATGGGTTTACTGTGCAGCACCAGTCCCTGCTGCTCTGATTCTTCCTCACGCGTGCCTGGGCTCCTGTGCATCGGGTTCGACTTCATCCCCACCGGCGCCCATGTGCTCCTGTCAGTGTGTCTGAGCCCCTGCTGCGTAGCAGGCCTGCCGTTTACCTAGATTCTCATCGATCTCAGGTAATCGTTGCTTCTCTTCGGCAACCCCCCCCCCCTCCCCCCATAAACCAGATGCGTCGCCGGTGGGGGATCACGAACCGAAGACGACCCGGTCGCAGGATTACCCACTATTTTGGCATTCGTGGAGCTTTTCGGAGACCCATTAAATCGTGCCCAACTCCGACGTCTTCCCCTGTATATTCCTCCTCCGGTTCGAATTCCGTGAGCCTAGTATGTGACCCATCCCCTATTTCTGAATCTCTTCGCAGTTTAATGCTCGTATGCCTTTGTTTGATTTCCCACCCACGTATTTCACCATTCTTTGTGTTATCGGTTTGGCCTCTTAGGGCTATGCTTTCGTCTTCATTTTGCCATTTATTGCCTGAAATGAGGTTTGTGATTATATTGTGTAATTCCATAGCTTGGTTTCGGACATTTTGTAGCTGCCTTACCCTTCACACAGGTCGTCGATTGTGCATTTCACCCACCATTGACAGATTGTGTTGAATTTTGCCCTCCTTAGGCGTTTTTTTTTGCATTTTTTGGCTCATTTTTTTGACCAAAATCTGATTTCCTTGTTTGTTGCTGTAATTTGTTGATCTCCACAGCTTCAATATGTTATTTAGCACCTGTCTACAACAGTTTCACCCACCATTGACAGATTTTGTTGAATTTTGCCCTCCTTAGGCGTTTTTTTTTTGCATTTTTTTGGCTCATTTTTTTGACCAAAATCTGATTTCCTTGTTTGTTGCTGCATTTTGTTGATCTCCAAAGCTTCAATATGTTATTTAGCACCTGTCTACAACAGTTTCACCCACCATTGACAGATTTTGTTGAATTTTGCCCTCCTTAGGCGTTTTTTTTTGCATTTTTTGGCTAATTTTTTGACCCCAACTCTGATTTCCTTGTTTGTTGCTGCATTTTGTTGATCTCCACAGCTTCAATATGTTATTTAGCACCTGTCTACAACAGTTTCACCCACCATTGACAGATTTTGTTGAATTTTGCCCTCCTTAGGCGTTTTTTTTGCATTTTTTGGCTAATTTTTTGACCCAACTCTGATTTCCTTGTTTGTTGCTGCATTTTGTTGATCTCCACAGCTTCAATATGTTATTTAGCACCTGTCTACAACAGTTTCACCCACCATTGACAGATTTTGTTGAATTTTGCCCTCCTTAGGCGTTTTTTTTGCATTTTTTGGCTAATTTTTTGACCCAACTCTGATTTCCTTGTTTGTTGCTGCATTTTGTTGATCTCCACAGCTTCAATATGTTATTTAGCACCTGTCTACAACAGTTTCACCCACCATTGACAGATTTTGTTGAATTTTGCCCTCCTTAGGCGTTTTTTTGCATTTTTTGGCTAATTTTTTGACCCAACTCTGATTTCCTTGTTTGTTGCTGCATTTTGTTGATCTCCACAGTTTCATTATGTTATTTAGCACCTGTCTACAACAGTTTCACCCACCATTGACAGATTTTGTTGAATTTTGCCCTCCTTAGGCGTTTTTTTTTTGCATTTTTTGGCTCATTTTTTTGACCAAAATCTGATTTCCTTGTTTGTTGCTGCATTTTGTTGATCTCCACAGCTTCATTATGTTATTTAGAACCTGTCTACAACAGTTTCACGCACCATTGACAGATTTTGTTGAATTTTGCCCTCCTTAGGCGTTTTTTTTTGCATTTTTTGGCTCTCCGTTAAAGTTCCACTTAATTCCCATGTTGGCGATGATGTATACATCAAATATAAACCGAATTGTAATATGTATCTGATTGGTGAGTTAGCTGCTCAATATTTATAGTCAGGTGCCGGTATATTATTCCATGTCCTAGGTCAAGGGACAGAATTAAGAGCACTGTGCCTGTCATAAGCCTAATTCTCCCCAAGCCCATGGTTTATATGCCCTGGTATCTGTATATGTATTGGGTGGTTGACATGCCTCAGATGTACGTGTCAACATGTTTATACTGAGCCAATTAATCGACCCTCAGACCTGCTCATTTACATTCTTTTCCTATGTTTGGTCATCTCTTTTCGAAGGAGATGGTGCGCAAAGCATCAGGGGATCACTACTCTTGGGATGCCGCTAAGGAAAAAAATTCCTGGAGAAACTTGATGAGTACATGGTCTGTAGTGGCGGCAAACATCCCCCTAAAGCAACTCTTCAAATTTGGGCCGACCAGTTTAATGCTGAGTTTGGTGGGGGTACCAGCACATGCAACGACATTGTCTCAAAAGAAAGAAAGGATGAGAAAAATTTTTAGGGGCTGGATGGTGTTGCGAGAAAAAACCGGCCTAGGCTACGATCCATCGACGGATCGTGTGACATGCTCTGACGAAGCGTGGCAAAGTTTTATAGGGGTAATTGCGTAGTCTAATATAAGGCCATACGTTATATTGTTCGTAATCACGCTGGTCATATGTGTACTAAGCTAAAATTTCACGTGCAGGTTCATAGGGAGTGCAACCATCTACGCTACGAGGGGCTGCGCAACAAGGAGCTGTATTGTAGCGTGTTCGAAAAAAGTCACGCTGCCGGTGCATCGGGATATGGATCAGTAACCATGCCCTCTGATAGTACTCCGTACGGCGACTTTGACGCTTCAATGGACTGCTCTGATGCCCAGGTGGAATTTGAAGAGTTTGTGCCGCCGAACACCGGTTCGCGTCGATGTAGAAACGTACGTTCGGGAGCCGATGCAGGTCCGTCGCGGTCAAGGGCAAGTTCCGGTAAGCGGAAGCTACGAGACGAAACGGATGAGATGACGTTCTTAGCAATGCAGGAAATAGTTAGTCATTTCCGTGGCGAGTCGCAATCGGGCCCAAGTCACGAAACTGCAAACCGACCGGACCACATGCTACTGTGCATGAACATTATGACAGAGATGGGTGTTACACCAAAGCATCGATGTCAAATGTGGCACTACCTGGACGCTCATCCGCGGCTCCAACGTACGTTCTATCAGCTGCCCGAGGTCGATAGGCAAGAAATTGTTTCATCCGTCGTTGACTCCAGCCGGCCCCCTACTGATTGATTTTATTATTTGTTGTTATTTCTTTTCCATCTACCCGCGACTAATTAATATTTGAGACCTAAATATTATGATCGGATTAACTTTTATGTTATTTATTAATTTAATGTTTGAGAACATAAATGAGACTGTTGTATGACGCTATATTATGTTTTAGTATATATGAAATTTTATGTTACACTGCTACTGGTTTGTACCGCCTATAAGAAAAAATACAAGTGAATTTTTTTATTTTGCTAACAATTTTCTTGAAACAGGTAAAAATTAAAGTTTAGAGCGATTCTCAAAAAATTCTCAAAATGAACGAGTATAGTTCCGCATCCGATGAGGAACAAGATGATGTGTACACCGAAAACCCCCTACCAACCATAACCGTTTCCTTATGAAGGCAGTGGTGGCCGTAACTGCCAGCAGGCGTAACAGGCGACGACGGCCACAACCAATGCATAACTCAGCTCTAACTGGGAGCATGCGGGTGGACGAGATTTTGAATGGTCATGCGGAAATAATTCAAGGATTGATAAGTATGAAGGCAGAAACATTCAGATCACTAAGTGACCTGTTAGCTAGTCGGGAGTTGTTGCAACCAACTCGCAAGATGAATGTGAACGAGCAGTTGTTTATATTTTTATCCATTTGTGCACGAGGCGCTACGAACCGGCACATATCTTACTTGTTCCAACATTCGGTAGAGACAACTTCACGCTGGTTCGATAAAGTGTTGACCGCTATTTGTTCGCTTAAGGATGAATTCATAAGACCAGCCGACAACACATCAGTTCAAAATTTGATACTGGAGCATCCCGACAAATACCGGCCATGGTTTGATGTACGTTACATACATAATTTAATTACATAATTGTGCGAAATAGCTTTAATAAAAAAAATATATATAAGGCCGGTATGCATATTACTAGATTCTATGGTTTCTTGTAGGGCTGTATTGGTGCTATAGATGGTACGCACGTACCATGTGTCCCTAAGCGTGAAAATTCGGACGCTTGGATAAATCGCAAGGGATATCACTCACAAAATGTACTAGCAGCATGTTCATTTGACATGAAATTCACTTACATGTTGGCCGGTTATGAGGGATCTTGCCACGATGCCAGAATGTTGGAAGAGGCAATAGCATTCCATGGGTTCCCAATACCTCCACCAGGTAAGCAGACTTAGCAATTTGCTGTCAGTATTTGCATATAAAAAGACGTTAAATAAATTTCATTGACTTCATATTGCATTTTTTATTCTGTAGGGAAATTCTACTTGGTAGATTCGGGCTATACCAATAAGGATTGTTTCCTGAGCCCATATCGTCGGGAGACGTACCATTTACCAGAGTTTAGAAGACGACGTAATGGGCTAGGCAACCGCCGTGAAGTCTTTAACTACACACACTCATCACTGCGGAATTGTATCGAGCGCACATTTGGTGTCTGGAAAGCAAGATTTAAAATACTAAAAGGCATCAACAGCTACCCTATGGACAAACAAAAAATGATCCCCGTGGCGTGTGCGGTCGTACATAATTTCATAAGGATGGTGCAGGAGGAGGATCCCTTCCTCGAAAAGTATGCGGCAGATGGTGTGACTGTTAGTGGAGCTGTCGACGTTAACGCGGATTACGTGTTGAACGATGGGAACGATGGTGCGGGCCCAAGTACGGGACCGCAGCAACATGACTCGAGCAGGGAAGCAATTTCGCATATGAGAGACGACATAGCAGATTATATGTGGGAAAGATATCAAGAATTTCCGTGGTATAGATCAACGTGAAAGCAAGTCTCGTTTTTACCTACGCTCGCCAGACAACGATTGTAATCATTAATTTGTTGATATAAAATTGTAATTGACAATTACGTACTGTTTGTTGGGCTATTTTTCATGCGCTTGGTAATAAAATGTGAACTGAAATTCGTGGGTTACACGGATACAATTTTTTGGAAGTTTCAAAAAAGACGGGGAAAAAAAAATTTGGACAAAAGACAACAACTTTTTGGGAAAATGACCAAAAACAATTTTGAAATTTTTGGTTCAACTTTGTGCACCAGACAAGCACCAAAAATACAATAAAATGTTCTATACATACAAAAAAAATTGTTTTGCCCATTTTTCTATCAGCCAAACAGGGCCCTTGTTTTTTTTAAACTTTCAACTCCAACTTTTTTACATCCAAACACTCAACTCAAACTCAACTTCTCAACTCATACTTTTTCCCAAACACAAAACTTTCATTCGCAACTTAACTCAACTCAACTCCAACTTCAAACTATCAACTCCAACTTGCGATCCAAACGGACTCTTAGTTTGAGTTGATTGTTTGGTGAAAAAGTTTGAGTTAAAAAGTTTTAAAAAAACAAGGGCCTTGTTTGGATGTATAAAAATTGAGTTATCCAAATTTTTTGCCTTTTGTGTTTGGTAACTTATCTAAACTCCAACTAAATGGAATTTTTTCACCTCAACTACTGTCTTTTTTCATATTATCAACTAAATTTATTTATTTTATTGAAGAAAAATTATAATCAAACTACTCAGAACTTAAATTTTTCATTTATCCTCAATTTAACATTCTATTATAGGTTCTATTAACGCAAAATGTCGCGATTAACAATTTCAATCTATAACACCAATCAACTTACGTCATCGAAATATTTTGTGAAATTACGTAAATAGCCGTAAAATACACCCACCATCAGTATGTAGTAGGTCAGTGAACTTTATAGTTAAAATGTTTTATTAAGCATTACTGTCATAATGTTGTCAACAGTGACATCACAACGCCAACGTTCACGTGGTTCTATACCACGAGGCTGAGTGAAATCTGTCCCACATCATCAGCCATCATATCTCTCAACATATTCATGGCATCCCTCCTCGTGTCATGGTGCTGCGGTCTTGTACTTGGCCCTGTACCGGAGGCTACATCGTCAACTTCATAATCTGCGTTCACATCGACATTCTCACTTACATGCATACAATCTCCGGCGTAATCTTCGTGTAAGGGATCCCCAACCTGCACCATCCGTATGAAATTATGCAGAACAGCACAAGCCACAGGGATCATAGCCTGTTTGTCCGTCGGGTAGCTATTGGTGCCTTTTAGTATTTTGAATCTTGCCTTCCAGACACCAAATGTCCGCTCAATACAGTTCCGCAACGATGAATGTGTGTAGTTAAACACCTATCTTCGGTTGTCGAGCCCGTCGCGCCTTCTTCGGTATTCAGGTAAATGATATGTCTCTCGGCGATATGGGCTCAGGAAACAATCCTTGTTAGCGTACCCTGAATCGGTTAAGTAAAATTTACCTACAAAATAAATACCACTTCATGAATGGTATGTTGACAATTTTCTATTTCAACCTAAAGGGAATATGAATAATTTACTGACAGTTAAAGGCCAACTCTTTTTACCTGGCGGAGGTATTGGGAAACCCTTGAATGCAATTGCCTCTGCCAACATTCGAGCATCATGACACGAACCCTCATACCCGGTCAACATGTAAGTGAATTTCATGTCAAACAAACATGCCGCTAATATATTCTATGAATGAAACCCTTTTCGATTAATCCAGCCGTCCGCATTTTCAGATGGAGCCATACATGGGATGTGGTTGCCGTCTATCGCCCCAATACAACCCTGTAAAATTCGCAAACTATTTAAATCATGAAATCCAATCAACTTACATCTGATTTTCTATTAACGTATTGGCATACGATGATATTAGTAATTGTTAATTGATAACTTACATCAAACCACGGTCGATATTTGTACCCGTGCTCTTGAATCAATGGTTGAACCGCTGTGTAGTCGGGTGGCCTGATGAACTCGTCTTTCAGCGAACAAATGGCCAATAACACAGCATAGAACCACCTCGACGTTGTTTCTTTCGAGTGTTGGAATAAGTACGAGGCTTGTTGGATTGTGGCGCCTTGGGCACAAATATATAAAAAAATAAATAACTGCTCGTCCACAGTCATGTTATTAGTTGTGGATAATAATCTGCGACTAATAACATGGTTAGATATCGCTCTGAATGTGCCGGATTCCATACTTATTAAACCATGAATTATACGTGGGTGACCATTTAGTATCTCGTGCACGTGCATCTGTCCTGTTAAGCTTAAATTATGCATCGGTACTGGATTCCTGCGGATGCTACGCCGCCATGTACGATACGCAAACACTGACATTGCAACCATAGCCGGAACGTTGCGTTGGCCGTTTTCGGCCCCATGGTTGTCAGCTTCACGGTAGTGTGCGGAACCACGGTCGTTCATGTTCTTCTTCCCGAGCTGCACTATATTTGGTCTACAATTCCTGTTATACATTAACGTACATAGGAAAAAACTTTGTATTAGTTTCGGACTCCGTTACGCATTTCCTTAATTTTGGCAACTGCCGACATAACATAACGTAATTAAAAAAAAAATTCAGCGCACCATTAACGTAAACGTAAATTCACTTAACAAGACAATTTAGCGGTAATTGTTACATAAAATTAATACATCATGAACTAATATTTTTACTTTGAACAAATACTTATAAAAATAGTCTCAATGTTGCCGAAAAGAGCAATGAAAACATAAACAAACAGGGATAAACACATAAACACTCATATAGCTGGCGGCGGCTAGGGGTTGATGACGGAGCCAATAATTTGTCGCCGAAGGTCATCGTCAACCTGACAGAATGGACCCATAAGATGTTGGTGAGAATTAAAGTAGTGTCACATCATCATCTGATGATGTGATGAGTAACCCATTCCCTTCATTATGTTCATGCACTGCACTAGGCCACCGTTTTGGACTGATTGCTCACTGCCACCGCCAGTTTGCGATATGCCTCGGAAGTAGTCTCGGACTTCCTCCATAGCCTCATACGCCATCGCATCGGTTGCATCCCTTTGCTTTCTCTTACCCAGGCTTCCACTACGTCGGGACGGACCGGCTCCGTCGGGCCCTTGTCGCGTGTCGGCATGCCGCCCACCGCCGGTCGGGGTTAGGTCCTCCTTTAAGCACGTGTGTGTTCCAGAGTTGGCGAAGTTGAACTCGTCGTCTACGAATGGAGAACTGCCGTCCCCCATCGTAACTGATCCATAACCATAGGCGCCAGCCGCGTGAGGTTTCTCGAACACGTTGTGCTGCAACTCCTTATGGCGAAGGCCCTCGTAACGTAGATGCCTGCACAATGGATGCTCCTGTAAATGGGATATGCCACATCATCCGTCTCTACTACTCAAGTGGTTAATAAATATAATAAGCATGACTTAGGTTAGAAAATTAATATTACTTTGATGAAACTCTGCCACGCCTCATCTGAGCAAACAACTCTATCGGTGGCAGAATCGTACCCTAGGCCGGTCTGGACTTTCAAGACCTTCCAACCCTTATAAATTTTTCTCATGCGCTCTTTTTTTTGGTATAAAGTAGAGCCGTGAGCGTGAACGCCACCAAACTCGGTGTTAAACTCATTGGCCCATAATTCATATATCTGCATGGCGGGCTGTCGGCCGGGATTGGATGAGTAGAAATCATCCAATTTTTCCAGTAAACCGTTTTTTCTTGACGGGGTTCCAAACAAACGTCTCACCCGAAGATTTACGGGGCAGTTGCTTAATCTAGCGAATACAAGGGAAAAAAATATTTTAAAAAAAAAGCGATAATAATTTAAATGTGTACGATAAGGATACGAGTTTTGGGTATGAAAAATGTAAAATCAACTTCAACAACAAATTCAACACATGACAATCAACGGAAAACCAAACATTTCCGAGTTTTAGCATCGAAACAAATTTAGCACAAATTACAAACAACCCGAACGCTCAAGCATGAAATTATGCATTTCGTAAATGAATCATTTTTCGACAAGTTTAAGAAAGCCTACCAGGGTAACCAAGTTCGAGCCGGAAGAGGAATAAACGGTGGAGGCAGGCGGATCAGGACAGGAAACAATGGGTCGCACCAATGCTTTCCGAACGCGAAAATAGTGGGTAATCAAACCTTTTGTCCGATCCTACTTCGCGGACCTGAATCTCCGCCGCATGTGCCACCGACGATACCGAATCTGAAAGTAGGAACTAAAAACAGGAATAAAAAGACAGATAAAAAGATAGCAGAAAATCTCTTGCTTAACAAATAACTTGTAACCAAAACTGACTTTTCAAAACAATTACTTTACATTGAGCCAGATCTACATTTCTTTGCACAATACGAGTGAAACTTCAGTAAGTCAAACAAAGCTACTTCGCAACCTATTTGTCTTTAAATGTAAAGATTTTCCATGGATTCACTTGTTAGCCTTCCTTCTTATAGTTGTTCTACTATAAGATTGTCATTTGTCTAACCTTCTTTCTCGTGAGCAACAGCTCGACGGTGGGTAATGAATAAGGCACAAAATACATAATGGAAATTGAAAGATCGTGGGGGTTTTTGAATGGACTTTGACAAACTAAATCCTATCAAAGTAACGTCTGCACACAAAGCAACAAACACTATTTAGTAAATATATATAAATCGGTTGCAGCGCTACACCGTAACAACAACTTTTCCAAATGATGCAGCAACAAGCATGGATACTAAACATATAAAACCTAAAGAAAACTAAAAGACACAACAAGTACAACCAAACGGTATGCGCCACAAGAATTTTTTAAAAAAATCTGCAATACAAAACTCTACACTTCCATAATGCTTCAACAACAATAGCCCAACGGTGTATATTATGTATTAAAACACTAAATCGATCTGCATACTAACTCTACACCCGTGCAGCTGAACAACAAATGCCCGACCGCAACAAGTCAATCCCCCTCCCAGTAAGTCTTATGTCACTCAGACACTGCTAACACCATAGACAAACCTCCTGTTAGCTAGACATCAACTTTTCCTCTTCACATTAGTTATGGCTGACCTGACCATCAAGTTCAACGTCACCTCAGTGTTGCAAACTACAAACAAGATAGAGTACAACCTTAAAGTGGAAATTTCATCTAACTTTTTCTCTCGGCTTCATTTGTGCATCAAAACGACAAATTGAAAAGCTCAATTACAAGATTTAGAGCAACAAACTCAATTTCAAAGTACCCAACTTTGACACTTGCAAATGAACAGATAAAAGCCTATAGAATTAGAATCATCAATATTGGCAGCTATATTCATTATTCCCAAATGGGCAACCGCTAAAAAAAATAAAAATCAACAACAACAACAACAACTAGATCAAGTAGCACATGGGGAAGCACATAAAGAGTTGTAGTATCTACAGTATGATAAGAAAAAACATGTTTTGAGGAATTGAGAAGAATTATTCTGACATAGGAAATGGTAAAGAGGAAAGAGAAAGAAAAATATAAACATATATGTGTGTGTGTGTGTGTACCCGAGAGACAAGATCGTGAGCAAGGGCCAGGTGGGTTTTACAGAATTTGCATCTGTAAGACCTTCCTTCAAGTTCTACTACAAAATTCCTTCCCATATTTCTTGTTGTTGTTGTCGTTAATCTTAAAGTCTTTTATATTCTTTCACTCTTCTACCTACTTTTCTGTGTGTGTGTGTCTGTGTGTGTGTGTATATATATATATATATATGCATATATGTATATGACTCTCTATATATATATGCATATATTTTTTTTTCCAATGTTAATATTTCTGAACGGCAACCAAAACCAAATCCAAAACCCAGATGAAACATTTATGAGTTTAAAACCGATTGTGTTGGGGAAGGAAGATCAACTAGAGAGAGAAACAGGAGAGAGAAACTAGAGAGAGAAAGTAGAAAATTTTAACTGACCAATGGGGTTGGTAGCCGCTTGTTGAACGGGCACCGTCGATTGGCTCACCGGAGGGGATCGTTGCCGGCGGTTGGGGAAAAGACGTCGTCGATGGGTAGGGGGCGGATTTGTTCACCGGATGGGCTGAGGAAAGAAATTGGGTTTTTGTGAAGGAGAGAGCAGATGCTTGAAGGTGGGGAGAGATGGGGGAGAAATTCGACTCAAGGATCAACCAAAGAACAAGATGCGGGGTGTGCACAGCCCGAATCTGCTTCTGTGCCCTGCATCGCCACAGTGGGGCGAATCTCTGCGGAGGCACAACGAAGGATGTGTGGGAATCAAACCACGTGAGTGTCAACTCCCAACAGTGAACCCAGTTCAGATCACTGTATAACGGTTCAATCATAAGTTCAAGCTGAACTCAACTATCCACCATGAGTTCAGACTCATGCCCCAAATAGGGTCTTAATTTTTTTAAGGCCGAAAGCCACTAACTTAGAAATCTTAATAAATTTTTTTTTAAGGGGTACCAAATTTGGATGCCGTAAACTGCACTGCCAAGTGCCAACAGGACCTTCTGCGACCAAATGTTGTTGCAAAAAGTGACGAAACGGCGACCAAATCAGTGTTTTGTCGCTGATAATTTGGCGCCAAATAAAAATTGATTTTCACCAAGAACATAACGTTAACGAAGTTTATATTGGGTCGCCAAATAACATTTTTCTGCTACAAGATATTTGGTTTTAAAAAATAGTATTCTACGACCAAATTGGTTTGGTCGTAGTTGTTTTGAGAATGAAAAATTGTACCGTTTGTTGTCGTATATGTTATTTACATGTTTGCGTGCTATATATGTTTCATCTTTTTTTATGTATGTTGGTGGTGTCGAAGCTGTTTGTCCATATATGTTGCATTTTTTCTGTATACTATATACACCTGAGCATGGTTGATATATATATATAACGTTTGTCTTTATTTTAGCCAAGCTTAGGGCATCTCCAACCCACACTTCATTTTAGAGTTTTACTTTAATTTAGAGTATAAAGCAATCTCCAACCCATACTCTATATCATACTTCAAATATAGAGTATGAACAGTATACTTCATATTTGAAGTATCACTATTCATACTCTAAACTACTTTTAGAGTATTAAGCTAGAATATAAATAGAATATTCCTTTTAGAGTATGATATAGAGTAATGGGTTGGAGATAAAATAGTTATTTGAAGTGACAGATACTATATTTTAGAGTTTCTGTACTCTAAAATAGAGTATTTAGGTTGGAGATGGCCTTAGGATATCAAATGGACCTTTTCTACGTCATTTCAGTCTTAAAATAAGAACTATACTTGCTAATTTTGACAACAAAACCGAATCGCACGGATCATGTTATGTGTAAAAATAAAACTTTCTTCTTTGAATAGATGCAATAACTAAATTACATTGTCTTTCTGCAAGTAAATTGTAGAAAAACAAAGATTTATTCATTAAGTTTCTCACATAAATAATATAGTTTCTTATATGTTTATAACTAGGCTTGTTCTTCAGTTTCTAGCAGAAGCTCCACAACCTTACTCATTGCAGGCCTGGAGTGTCGATCTTCTTGCACACACAACAAAGCAACACTCACCAATTTCTCAGCCTTCTTCATGTCGAGCTCGTTCTCTGGAATTCTTGGATCAATTACCTCCTTAAGCCCGTCTTGTTTGATCTTGTTAGTCATCCACTGAACCAAGTGATCGAACTCATTGTCTTGAGCAACGGCTGAGAGGAAATCAGACACACACTTTCCACTCACAAGCTCCAAGAGGACAATCCCGTAGCTGTAGACATCCGCCTTTGCATCTATTTTCATATTCATCATCCACTCTGGGGCTAAGTATCCCCTGGTGCCCTCGAACACGAGAGAATCCAACATCATGAGTAACGTCTTTGAAGAGCTTTGACATGCCAAAATCTGCAACCTTAGGCTCTAGCTGATCATCAAGCAGTATGTTTTGAGGCTTTACATCACAGTGAAGCACCCATTCAAGGCACTCCTCATGTAGATATGACAATCCTTTTGCGGTGCCTACTGCAATCTTGTACCTCTGCTCCAATCCCAGTGCTGGAGATGAATCCGAGAACAAGAGTTTGTCCAAGGAGCTATTTTTGACGTACTCATAGACTAGCAACTTGTGGTCCTTTTCTGTGCAGAAACCCCATAATTTCACCAAATTCCTGTGGTTGATGTTCCCGATGATGCTTACTTCAGCCCAAAACTCTGTATTCCCTTGCAAAATGCCTTCCAATCTCTTCACTGCTACGACTCTTCCATCGTCAAGAATTGCTTTGTAGACTGATCCGAAACCCCCTTTCCCAATCTCTTCTTTGAAGTTCTTAGTTGCCCTTTTCAGCTCTGTGTATGTGAACCGCTTGAAACCCAGTGCCAATACAATGTAGCCCATGTTGATCATTTCCTCGTTTACATGCTTTCGGAAGACAAACCACCACCATAAGCCAAAACAGATTACTTCGATGACTCCAAATGAACCCACAAAGAACATGAGGTACCTCATGTAGCCGTTTTTATCGCTGCTTTCCCCTTTCGCATCATTACTGGTGAGAAGAATTTCTGTGTCCGAACAAATCAATTCATCTGCTTGAGCACTCACTGTCGGAGAGCTAACAGTTGTTACCTTGACATACGCGTCACTTTGAGTATCTGGCGTGCGAAAACCGTTTACAAGTTGACTTTTAGGGAAACACATTCCCTGTCCATCAGTCGCGTATAAAAACCCCTTGCATCTCGTATCTGTCACGCACGAATTCCTACAGTCTTCAAAGGAAATTGTGAATTTAAGGGTTTCCAAGTCATAGCCATAGTAATTTGTGTTGAGAAGCTGCATGAAATCCAACTTATCGTGGTCATTTGACAAATTAACCGAAGCCCTGCAACCTTTAGACCAATCCGAAAGATCGTTTCTTTCAAAACCGTCGGGACAAGTGCAAGTTGGTTTTAAGTCCTTGTAAGTGCAAAAAGCATATTCACCACAAAGGCCTTGAACATGGCAAGAATCTAAACTACCAGGCAACCACGAGATATCCCAAAATCCAGTAGACTCGTCGAGACTGTACAATCTCAGAATCCCATCATAATCTAAGGCTAACCTTCGCTTTGGACCAAACCCATAATCAGATGCCATAAACTCCAATTCATCACTCGATATAAACCTTCCAAACTCGTCAAGAACTGCTATTCTGGAGCTATTATAAGGTGTCCTACCGGCTGCAAATACACCATTAGACACTATTGGCCAGTATATACTTGAAAGTTGTGGACCGTTGTAGATGAGATCCAATACGTTACTGTCATCAAATTTCAAGTTATAAACTCCACTTAGGTGCGTACCTTTACTCCTCACGGACACCAAGGTTGTGTTCTTGACAAGATGCTGCAACGGAAGAAGCGTGTCCGTGGGGAAATCAAAACTTTCCCAGATGAAGTGCGTCTTCGCTTGATCGATCAGAACCAAGTTTCCTGTCTCGAGAAGATGAGCTTCCACGTTTGAAGTAGAGAAGGTGTCCGTTGACCACGCGATTAAGCCATACGCATCAGTCAAGACCATGTTTCCATTGCCGTTCAGAGTCATTTTGGATTGCTTCGCACTTACTGGCCTGTCTCTGTTTGCCATCCAAACAACAGTTTTTTCTGCAGAATTTGTGAACCATATCGAGAAACCGAAGGCGTTAGTTCCTACCTCGAGAAAACCAGCAGAGAAAGTGCCATTGGGTGAGATCAGGAATTCAGATTCTTTGTCAACTGTCAACGAACTTCCTTGTTTCAATCTTGGCATCCCCGTTGATGAGCTTGCCATCACTGGTGCAAGAAACAGAAGGACGAAAAATCCGAAGAACTCCATGGCGTGTTCCGGCAGAGGTAGGACAGACTGAAGATGATTTCTTTGTCACGAGACTCAAATCTGTTTTTGAAATATATTACCTCTCTTAATAAAGTAATGCAAACCTCTTCTGACTTTGGAAACCTATCATTGACCTTGCTAATACAAGTTCAAGCTGTATTCGAAGTTGACATTATTTTTGGAAAATTTTTTAGTTTCATTAATGAACAATATCCTAACTATTGCGGTTGTCTGCTATAAACAGTGATCTATGGCGGCTGCTGCCAGCCCCAAATGTGGTTATGGAATATATTATACATCATATATTACATATGCATGTATATTACGGATGTTCCGTTACTTCTCTTTTATTTATTTATTTATCTATTTATTTATATACATATAATAATTTCTAAAGTTGACTTTTCAAACTTAAACTAATTTGTGTTCCATTATTGTGACAAGAGCTTGAGTTTTAATACGTTCACATGATAATCGTTTAACATAAAATAAGGCTGCTTACCAATTAGATGCAAATATGTATTTTCTCACCACAACAAGCCAAATTATCAGGGGACTTATATGACGGCCAAGAAGCTTAAACTGTCATATTAAAATAATTAATTCACGTATCTGGTTTTATTCTATATATATATATATATATATTTTGTCACAACCAGCCAAATTATCATATTACAATGTCATATTCAAATCTGGTGTTCTTCCAGTAGGATGTCGGCATGGGGATATATTTGCAAAGATTCTAGAGTTTTGCCTAATAATTAATAACTGTGGAACTTTTCCATTCATTGATTGATAGTGATACGATCCCAAGGTTCTATTTTAATCTCATCGAGAATATTTATGGTCCTTATTTTATCTCTAAATATAATAAAATAATTATAGAAACAACCTCAACATTTTGTCAGATTAGAAACTTCCACCCTATACATTAATTAAATAATAATAATAATAAGTTTCACTTCCGTATAATGACAGAAAACATTCTTTGTAATCACCTTACAAATATTTTTTTCATGATTGATCATTCTCTAACACTTTTTTTGTTTTTAAATAAGAAGGCGTTTTAAAAATAACACAATCTAGAATTTTAAAACAAATTAAAATGTTATTCTAAAATTCAATGAACCTTGAGGAGGAAAAAAAAAAAAAAAAAACAGAAATTATAGCAAATAACATAATTTTATATAGAATAATGAAATATATAGCGGTTTTTTTTTAATTGGTTAATAATAACACATTTTATAGGAAAGATCTCTTGACACCCTATTTTTACTCTTTACACACCCCAATTTAATAAAGGGTTAATTTCATTTTTAGCACTTGTGGAAAAAATATTATTAAAATTGACATCACTTTTTTTTTTTCTTTCATTCCTAGCACTGTCACGTTATCACCATCAATTAAGATGGATGTAAAAAGTCAAAAATACCCTCAGGCAAGCCTAAATCTTTTTTTTTTTTTTTTCACTTTCCCGCCTAGCCCCCCACCCATTTTGAAACCTAAATATTCATATAATATCTTAACTTGATTTAAAACTATTTTCACCATTTTAGTGAGAGAAACTTCCATCTAGAGAGAGAAACTCTCACCGTCGGAAAAAAAAAAATTTTAAACACTTCCATTTAACAAAAAAAAAATTTAACAAAATCTAACATTTTTTGTCATTTTTGAGTAAAGGTCATTCCTGCTATGACCTATGTCTAAATTTTTTTTTTTTTTTTTAATCTAACATTTTTTGTGATTTTTGAGTAGTAAAGGTCATTCTTGTCATGACCACCCGATCATAACAGTTATGACCACCCGGTCATAACAGTTATGACCTATGTCTAAAAAAATTTTAAAAAAATTCTAACATTTTTGGTCATTCACATAGACAAAAATAAGGTCATTAAAAAAATTATCACCCGGTCATTATGTAAATGACCAATCTCTGTAAATGACACCAACAATAATAATATTTACTATAGTATTAAAATTTATATAAACCAATACACTAATTTTCCTCTCAAAATCGAAATACCCAACTAACAACATTTAGTTTATGTCACAAAATCAAATAAAAATACAAAACATTATAATTTGTTATGCAATTTTTTTTTTTTTTTTTTTTTCAGGAAATCAAGTAGCAATACAGATTTCCCCCCTTATTTTTCTTCGATCATTCTCTCGGGGCGCCCTTCTTTTTTTCTCTAGTTCCGGTTGTTTTTTTGAGGATTTTTCTCCGCCGATGGCCTTTTCTCTACCGAAGCCATTAGCCGAACATTTCTCTTTTCGGGAGTAATGTTTTTCTTCGCCAACTTCTTGGGTTTGGATATGAGAGACTCAAGAAATTCTCAACTGGTATTGGGTGGTTTAAGAATATTCTCCAGCTATTACAGAGTTCAAAAAAGCTTTTATAGAGGGCGTTGATGGTGGTTTCCGATAGTTTTTGACTGATTTTTGGAGTGGTTTTTCGACGGTTGAGAGTTTCTCTCTCTAAATGGAAGTTTCTCTCTCTAGATGGAAGTTTCTCTCTCTAAAATGGTGAAAATAGTTTAAACTCAAGTTAAAATATTATATGAAGATTTGGATTCAAAATGGGTGGGGGGCTAGGCAGGAAAGTTAAAAAAAAAAAATAAGATTTAGGCTTGCCTTAGGGTATTTTTGACTTTTACATCCATCTTAATTGATGGTGATGAAGTGGTAGTGCTAGGAATGAAAATAAACAAAAGTGATACCAATTTAATAATATTGTTTTTGACAAATGCTAAAAATGAAATTAACCATTTAATAAAAGATGGCTCTGTTAGCATACCCCACTTGACTCTCCACATCCTTTCTAAAACACACCCCCCTTTTTAAATTCAAAATAATTAAATTAACTTAATGCACACCCTTTCATTTCCAAAATTACCCTTAATTACTATAAAATAAAAAGTACTCTACTACTTCAAATTTCTTTTCACACCTACGGTTTTTTTTTTTATCTTGGTATTCTATTGTAGGTTAAATTAAAAATTTTACAAGAAAAAAAAGTTTTTAAAAAAAAATACAAACAACATAATATTTTTCACACACACACACACAACTATATATATATATATATATATTTAATAGATTAAAGTAACAACTCTGAAAGGAAAAAAATTTAAAAAAAAAGAACAAAAACAAAAACAAAACAACATATAACATATATCTACATATATATATATATATATATTTATATCCATACATAACTAATGAAAGAACAATGACATATAAAACAGACAAAATTAAAGAAAAAAGCCGACGAACAGGTGATAGAGAACTGAAAAAAAAAAAAAAAAAAAAAAAAAAAAAAGAAAAGCAAACGAACCAATACATAAAAAGGAATGCATATACAAAAAAGAAAAAAATCAATCGCAACATAAAGAAGTGTACAATGAAAAAAAAAAAAAAACCTGCAACTTTTAACATACCTCAAAAATTTTTTAGACTACTCATATTTGAAGAATAAAATTAGGGTGAAAATTAGGGTTTTTGTTATAGATTTAATATAGTCATATTTATAATTTATTTATTTAGGAATTTGATATACGTGTGTGTGTGTGTGTTTTTTGAATGAAAAGAAAAAAAATGAATAAAATAAAGTTTTTATTTTTATGATAGAATTTTATTTATGTAATTAAGTGTATTAGTGTTGTCCTTTTATGTCATTTTGTTTGAGGGGGGTTTTTTTTTTTTTTTGTAATTAAAGAATTTAATTAATAAGGGTGTAGAGACTAGAGAGTCAAGAAAGGTATGCCAATAAAAACCATCCTTTAATAAATTATATTGTAAATTTAATTATTCATAAATAGAATTACTTTTAAG
>BKCH01001035.1:0-19929 GCA_008635985.1 Ficus erecta
TTTCGGAGAAAAAAGTTTCACTCTTCTGTTATAACGTTTATAAAATGACATAACATCTTCATTTCATTTTATCATCAGTAAGGCTATTCTTTTTCTTAATGGGTTTAGAACGAAGAGAAGAACAGATATGTACATATCAATTTACTATACTTAAAATTTACCATGTACATAAGGAATTTTAAAATTTTTATAAAACCATTTTTTTTTTTCAAATGACTTTTTTCAAACATCCCAACACCTTTTCAGATTTTATTCTCTTTTTACAATTAAATTTTAATTGCACACCTAAATATTGTTTTGGAACCAAAAGAAATGGTTTTTTATCTCAAAAGAAAATCTTTTCAAATTCCTAACCTGTGCGATCCCCTAAAACCAACCCAGGTAAGAGTGCAAAAGTAAGTACAATTGTTATAGCCTAATAGGACATTAATGAATTTCAAACTTCTCATTGAAAAGATGAAAGAAAAAAAATACATAACTTAAGCGATAAATTTTAATTAAAAAAAAAAAGTACGCACAAAAAATGGATATGATTAACTAATAATGTGTGTCAAAATCTCACAAATTTTAAAGCATTGGCTAGCTAGTGGTTTCCACATGGACAGTAACAACTTGGCCAAAACCAAATTGAAGACGTTGGACAAGAAAAATGTTTTCAGCTCGTGCTGCAATAATTGCCTACCATTAAAATTCTCTTCACAAAGAAACAAGGAGTTGACAAAAAGTTCTACTACTTTATTTGTTCAGGTGGAATTTTATCCAAACAAGCCTCTTTCCCATCCCAACACAGTCATGATTTCACATTGAATAACAAAGTGGATATGTTACGGAAACACACTGGCCAACCACAAATATCTCATTGAAAAATATAGATCTTTTCAATTTCAATGAGGTTATTTTGTACGGATACCTTCTAAACTTTTCAAATTAGACAATTTAATCTTAAGTTTTTTTTTTCTTGAAAATAAATTCAACCCATGAACTCATGATATTTGACATTATTAGTCCTTCTGGCTCAAATTCATTAAAATTTGGACGATTTATTGCACATAGCGTGCACAGTATAGCTCAAAAAGGCGTTGCGATCATTTTTATTTACTTTCAATACAAACTCCTTTTAAAGTCTAGGTTCAAGTTTTTTTTTTTTTTTAAAGCTATATTAAAGGCAAGTAAAAATGATCAGTAATACCCTTTTTGGGTTATACTGTGCATGTCATATGCAAAAAAAAAAAAAAAAAAAAAAAAAAAAAATCTAAATTTTAACGAATTTGAATAAGAAGACTGACAATGTAAAAAATTACTGTTTCAGTGGGTTGATTGCCAATAAAAAAAATCTAAAGATTAAATTGTTAAATTTAAAAAATTCAAGGATGCCAATTCAAGGATGCCTTTACACACACACAAGGCAAAAAAAAAAAAATTCATTTACTTTATTTTCTTTTCTTTCCCCTTTATTTTATTTTATTTTATTTTGAATTTAATGACGAAAATAACCTCATTGAAGAGCATTACTTTATTGGCATGAAAATCGATACAAGTGCCATGTAATGAAGCCAATAGATTTGGCACCTATCTACGACGCATAACCTTTATCTTTGTGATTTGCGTGATGGGTATATACATAAATATATATATATATATATATATGTATATATACGCATATGTACCATGTTGCAAAACTGATCACAAAGAACTGTAGCTGTAGCTGCTGCCCTAACAAGACAAAATTGGACATCTATGGGAGTCTGCCCACCGATCCGTCTCTCAACAATCAGATAGGCTGCGGTCTTATTTGGCCTAAAGTGATATAAAAATTATTATGAGCTAGACTTAAAAGGACATGACAATGCGGCCTACCAAATATATATATATATATATATATTGATTTAAATCCAGTATCGATGATATCCGGTAATGTAAATTTCAGTTACTGTAAATATATAATTCAGTTATAAGAAATGTGAATTCACATAGAAGAAAATGTAAAAATAAGGGGAATTCACATTCACTTTAACTATATATTTTCCTTGTACATGAATTCACATTTCTAATAATTGAAGTCCCGCATTCATAATAATTGAAGTTCACACTGTCAAATATCATCACGTACTGGATTTAAAACTTAGCATATATATATATTGAGTATTTTAGACAGCGTGGATAAAATCAAAATAAATAGTTTTCATGAAAAATGATAGGCACGGATATTGCATGGGATAGATCGACATGCATTATGGGTTCACGCCAAACAAACTAACAAAAAAACAAAATACAAAATGGAAATGATAGGATAAAGAGAAGATAGGATGGGGGAGGAAAAAAAATAGCAAAGAAGAAAATGAACAAGCAAACCACTTTTAGGCCCGAATGCTTTGTGTTTCAAAATGCATGGTTTTTTTTTTTTTTTTTTTTATAAATAAATGCATGGTTAGTTGAAGCAACATATAGAGATTGAAATCCTAATATTAGGGTTATGAATCTATGATTATTGATAATTATATGAAATAGAGTTATTTTTTGCATTTTCATCCTCATAAAGTAACTATATTCTTCAGAATTTTATTAAGTTTTCCCCTATTTATTTATTTATTTTTTTCTCATTTGTGAAGATAAGATAAGCAAAAAAAGACAATTTGGAACTTAAACGAGGACAAATAGTCATCATGAAACTAAAAAACATTTAAAAATTTGGAACCATTTCTCTCCACGCCCAGACGAGAACAAGCAGGCCCACACACGTCATAACCATCGGATCAACTCCAATGCACCCCAGATCCGTGCATGCCTTCCACTGAGCCTGTCGCTGCACTCCAGTCTGACCGCACCATGCAATCCATAGCAATCCATAGCATCCGAGCACCCAGTGAACAGCCGGCACGTGGTAACGCAATTTAAAACACTCCAGCCAACGTCTGCAGTTGAGGAAAACGAAAGGAAAAACAAAATAACAAAAATGAAAAGAAAGGCGATTCGAGAAACAAATACAAGCTCTGAGTCTCATGAGCCAGAGAGCTGAAAATATGGATCAGTTAGACGGATGGACTCAATTGGACCGGCCCTCATAGACACTCAGGTCAAATTGGCCTTACCCTGATATCTGGGCAGGGTTGGGCAAAGGTTTTGGGCCCAGAGGTCAAGCGCATATAAATTTTTCAAGTCTTGTTTAAAATTTTACATTAAAAAAAAAAAAAAACACTGAATTTTCCTACAAACTTACAGGTTGGCCCGACCTTGTTCGTAGATCGACAGGCTATAGGGCCGAGTTGGGTCACTTTTTCCTTAATTGGAGGTAGCCTGACTTGGCTTACTTCTTTACATGGGTCAATCTGGCCAGGTCCAATTTCCCTTTTGGTCTACATGAGCAGTGTCAGGTGGCTCATATTTACAATACTAGTCGGAGGTGTAAAGTCTGCAGTAGATAGAAAGGAGTCTGAGAATGAGGAAAAGGAAAAAGGAGGAGAAGAAGATTTAGAAGAATAACTTCGGAGACTTGTAACACCTTCAAATAGATTTTTCTTTCTATTTTTCTATCTTTTTATTTTTGTGGTTTTAGAATGTTTGAACCCTTGTTTTGGTATTTATTTATATTTATGGAGCAATTTGTTTTTCTAGGGCTACTATGAAGTCTTAATCTAGTTATGAATATATGAATGAGTGTTTCGTACTAGATAGGATTACATTAGTTATTCTACCAGATTACTTTAATATTATGATAGATTTACCACAACTAATCTATCAAAATACTTTACGCAATAAGAGACAGAGACAACAAACCCTTTTGTGTTAGAAATTTAAATATATATATATATATATATATGGAAGATTACGGTAATTAATATGGTAGAATAAAAAAAAATCCGAAAGTATATAAAAAAATTATATGGTAAAAAAGTAATCTATCATATTATTCTTCAGCAACCAGAGCCGAAGATGACTAACCACTCTGTGTTGAAAATAAGATATTAATCTAGTAGATTTCTAAATCTGAAAGTAATCTACTAGATATTCTATGGTGACATGTGGTCCAAACGAACCATAAAAAGGCAAAGACATCAATTCTACCCAGATAAATCTCTAGTCCATCCAGAACAATCCACAAAGGCGCTACCCTCCATGTCAACAAGTTTGCATGTTGGTTTGTTAATCTTCGTCTCGGTCCGTTTGTTTCACATATTTGGTCAATCTCATTGTACAAATAAAATGAAAATGGTGTTTGTTCATACCTAAAGGCTCATATCATTTTACAAAAGAGAAGGAAAAATTTTTATTTTTTAGAATCAATCATTTCACTCATTTTAATTTCAAATCTATTTTTGTACAATAACATTTTCAGACTCAAAAATTTCTCTCATTGACTTCAAGTTTTAAAAGTCCATAGTTTTTTCGCTTCATCTCTGATTAAAATGATTATTTTTTCCATATGCTCATAATTAATAAAAACAAATCTACATCCATGCCTATTAAAAAATGACAAGATTTTATTAGATTTGTTTAAAAAAATTTCAAATGACTTTTTATAATGTCTATTCAAATATCATTTAAAAATTATCTTTTTCATAATTACAAAAAATAAATAAATAAAAAATACACATCCAAACAGTATTTCATAATTAGAAAAAAGGAAAATTGTCAAAAATATTTCATGAACTTTGTCACTAATTCAATATGCCCCATAAACTATAAAAGTATATGTTGCTCCTAAACTTTGACAAGTGTGTCAAATAGCCCCTGTAATGGTTTCCGTCAAAAATTTGGACGGAATTGCACATTTGATGTACATGGAAAGAGTAAAATCAACAATTCATTAAAGATCTTAACTAAGCCAATTAATTTACCTTTAAAAAAATTAACCCAATTGATTTAGGGTTTTAATTAGAATTTGGGGGGAAAAAACATGAATTGTACTCAATCCATGAGCTCGCATTAGAGGTGCTACTTGTGAGTTTACCGTCACAGGGGGAAAATCGATCATTGAACAGCGAGTTCTAGCCGAATTGTTGAAGCATTCCCTGATGATGGTGAGTTGATTGCATTAATCTCAATTTATTTGCTCATTTATTTCATATCTAATGAATTATATTCCATTTTAAGGGTTTTTTTTCTTAAATGTTTTGAACCACTCTCAAGTGATTCATTTGGTTGGTGAGAAAATAAACGAAAATCTTCTTCTTGGACCACATTCGTTGAGAGTTTCTTATATGTGATGCATTTTCAGAGTGTTATGCTTAGACGATGGGCCTTGATGATATTTGAAGCCGCAATTGACGAACTTCGTTCCCTACCCGTGCAATGCTCTTCACAGATTTCTCATTTAAATCATCATATCATTCTTTGGCCATTGATCATGAGCATCATCAAGCCATCAACCAAACCCACACCCAGGTTCCGATTTTCTCTGCAATCATTTAAAAAAGATCACGTGATTAACTTCATTAAACTCACCCAAATCCAAAGAAAAAGCCCTACAAAAAGAACTCAAGGACTGTTTTATAGACTTACCTTGTATTTGCTGCATCCAAGGAGTTATCTTTCTCTATTTTTGTCTGTTTTTTTCGTCCGTACAACAGCTAGAATATCACACTTGCACCTTATATATTGCACCTTTCGAATAAACCTCATTTTTCATGCTTGAGGTTTTAACCCAGCTGCTACTCCCTTCCTTTTTTTTATTTTTTTTAAACTTTCGAGAAACTTAAAAGGAATTTTTTTTTTTTTTTAATGAGATAATGGTGACCAAATACGAGGGAAAGGGCATTTAATAAACCCTAAGAAGCAGAACTATGATAACAAGTCAACAATTCCATTCAAATTTTTGACGGAACAGTTACTGGGACAATTTGATACACTTGTCAAATTTAGGTGTATAACATATACTTTTCATAGTTCTACAGGCATATTGACACTAATGACAAAGTTCATGAAAGAATTTTTGATCTTTTTACTTATTTTAAAAAAGAAAAAAAAGGACTTCTCACTTTAAAACAAGAAAATTTTTCATTCAAAAGCAAACAAAAGCACCAAACGGACCCCAACATCCATTGAAAGGGCTTGTCAATATAAATGTATGTGATGTTTGACTGCATTTGTAAACTAGCTTATGTTAATTCATCTACTTGCTGATAAAGAAAATGTGAATGTCGAAGGAAATACCGAGGGCCTGGACATTTAAAATATTGATGTGGATGTCATTAAAAATTTAAAATGAAGGAATGCTTGCATTAAAAAAAAAAAGTTTCAAATAAAATTATAAGAAATTTAAAACGATTCAATAAAATTTACTTGTTTTATATGTAGTATTATATGATTTCGAGATATATATATTTTGCAAAGAAATTACTTTGATGAAATAAGGACCTAGTTCGATATGTTTTTTCAATAACACAATATTTTACATAACAATACGATTACATAAAATATTTTTGAACTTTTTCTGCAAAAGTAATATTTTATTTTGTTTTATTTGTTTCTTACTTGGGTAAAATTTTGAAGGAAAGAATATTAAATACTGATATTTAAGGATGTTGACCAAGAAGTATCAATATTTTCCCTATTGTTTTATAGAGGGCCCTGATTTATGGATATTATTCCTCTTGGGTATTCTTGAGGAACTTGTCGACATTTTCATCATTTGTTGTTAGCATTATTGAGATCATTAAATTTTTAAATCTCTTGAAATTTTCTTTTCGAAATCTCCTATTGTAAAGTAATGAAGTTTATTATATCCTCGTGTTTTAGTTTTCTTTTTGGCATAATTGGGACCTATTTTCAATATATGAGTTCCGTCTCAATTTTTTGAAACTGGTCTCCGACTCTATGTATTAACTTTCTAATTTTTCTGTGTGACTCTTTATGGGTTGTTTAATCATTTCCTAAATTTTAACTCTTCTTTATATCCTTTCTTTTTATTAATAATATTGAGTTGTAGGTTTGATAGAGGATGAATTTTTTATGTGTGCTAACCAAGTTGGAATAGGCTCGAAATTCATACATCAATTTTCTACTCTCAGTTTATTTAAAAAAATGTTTGTGCACGTAAGTACTTTCTACACCAGTAGTAATGAAAGTTTATAAGCCCATGCTTGGAACATAGTTTTTAAAAGGGGGTATTTTTTTCACAAAAGATTCCAAAAACAAGGGGAAAAGACTTGAATAACACAAATTTAAAGATTATTGCATCAATATGACACAAAAAGTTAATACTAAACTAATATAACACAAGATTAAACAAGAGTTTGTGTCCTGTTGATCAAAAATAAGGAATTTATGTCACGTTGGTGAATTGATTAAAAAAATGACTATTTGGGTAATTTTCTCCTAAAAGAAATTCCAATTCAACTTACATATTTTATTGTTTCTAAATCCATACTTGTCATTTTTTCTCTCCCAAACACCAATCTAAAGATTCTCAAATTGAATTGGAATCTTAAAAAAATAAAATAAAAATCATATCTATGTTCCAAACACGAACTAAAAGTTCCAAGTTTTCCCCATTTTCAAGTAAAAATTAGCAACAAGCAACCCGTACCGCTGCGAGCAATAAACGTAGCTCGGCTGCAACTATGATCGTTCTCCCAACCGCTATGCCGGCCTGCTATGCTCATTGGCAAATCTGACCTCATTGGTCTTCGAAGCTGGCGTCGCCATTTGCTGATTAAGGCTACGAAGAAGAATTGGTACTGGCGGCCAACAAATAACGGAAACCAATCCAGTTTAATTGATTTGTCTGCCCTAACAACCACCTTTCTTTTTCCCTGGGGAATGAGAATTCTTTCCAAACTCGAGAAATCTCACCTTTTTTCACTAAAGCTATGTTTGGTAAGGTAGAAAAGAGGAAGGAAGGACGTGGGCTGAGGGAAAGTGAAGGGAAATTAATAAAGTTGATTGTTTGGTAAAAAGAAAATATATATATAATTTTTTCTTCGCTCCAAAAGTAGAAGGAAAACTAAAATCCACCCAATATCTGTTAAAATTACTTTTGTCTCTACTTTTAAAGTAAAATAATATACATAGATAAATAAATAATAATTACACAATATTTTTAACATAACATAACGGAAAAACATAATCTTTCTTCTCCCTCTTATTTTGTCTCTTCCATTTTTTCTTTCCCTCTTGTTTTCTTTCCTTCTTAACAAACATAGGCTTAGGGGGAAACAACTTTTCCGTGCTTAAGAATATGAACAATAGACCTCAAAGATAAAGACACATTTGGTCCTCAACAAAAGTTCGAGCTTTAACGCAGTCCACGAAAAACCAAGCATTACCGATTACGAGTCTAGAGTCATAGACAATATAGAACTAAACAGAGGTGGGAAATGTTAATCAGTCACCACTACATACAGGCATGATAAAATCAACTAAGCTGTAAGGCTAAACTTACTAGAAAAGGTCCCAAAAAGATGAGTCGTAACACCGATCGTGAAAATGTGTTTGCATTCTTTGTTCATCCTGCAAAGAGGCTAGGAATACCATCCAAATGACCAAAACTGATTCTACGAGATTACGTGTAGGTACGTTGACTCGGTATTGTGGAGCTGGAACATTCACACTACCAAGACCATGATATCTGTTTTACAAAAGGTATGCTACAGCACTTGCGTGGTTCAACTCCACATTGTCAACCAAAAACAATCACAGAAAGGTTGAAATGGTAAAAAAAAGGACAGAATCATACAGGCTGTGCCGTAGATACAAGGACCTTGTTTTACACAATCAACATTTACTGGGGCCAAATAATTTTACTCAAGATCATCACCTCCATCATAATCCTTGTAAGGCACGAAAGCAAACGTAGGCCCATTTTTTGATAAAAAGGGACACCAACAAATAAGCACAAAAGAAAGCAAGTACCAGATGTGCAAGAAAAATGATACAGCACTTCTTTTGTATGGATCTGTTGAAAACCAACCTCGCATGCATGTATTTTCAGTCAACTACCCCAAATTTAAAGAACCGTCCTTCATAAGCTTCACGCTAAGACTGTTGAATCTTCCTCTTGAGTAATGCCGAGAGGCCTTTCTCCAATCTGTCCCAGTCTTCATCATTGCCATGAATTCATCGTAGCTAATTCGCCCGTCCTGCATTCATTATATAATAACATCAATTTATCATCCTCAAGATCACAAAGGGGTCAAAAGTGATCCATCAGGTCCTAACCTTGTCCGTGTCGACTTCTTGGAATATGTCATTCGCTACATCTGTACAATCCTCCACTCCATCTTCCATCAAGGCAACTCTGAGCTCATCTGGCTCAATGTAACCTTCCCATCCTTGTCAAAATAGGAAAAGGCCTTGTGAATATGCTCATCATTTGCCATTCTTTGTAGGTGGAGGGAGACAGCAAGAAATTCTCCATAATCCAGCGTTCCTTTCCCATTAGTGTCGACCTGTCAAGAACAATCATACCCATTCAAAACCAGAGCAAACAAGAACAAATGATTGCTCCTCCGACTATCAAAATAAAATGCAACACAGGTGTCCCAAAATATCTATTAAATAATGAACTCCACACTTTCAAAAGTGCTGATAGTTGAATTCTAGACATCCATATATTATGGCATGAATAAATAAACAATCTCACTCTATTTCTAACCATACAAATAAAGTTAAAAATTGTCACGTCAAAATGGACCATCTCCTCTTTACAGGTGTCTATGCTACTTTCAGCCAAACCAAAAGACAACTTGAGTGCGAATTCCCATGAATAAATAAATAATGAGTTAATAGACAATCTGACTTTAATTTTTTCAACTTTAGCACTTAGAATTCTGGCAGCCAAAAAGGATAGTAAAGTGGAGGAAAAATGACATCCTAACCGCAATCTACGTAAAGATACTAACTGGATAGTTAAAAAGTCTACTGTATGGGAGAATATATGACATTGTGTTCAGAGTAGAGACGCTTTTTATAGAACATGAAGCAAGTACTCACAGCTTCAATTAGCATCTGAACTTCGGACTCTGCAAGCTGGGATCCAAAATTTCGAAGTCCCGTTTTTAATTCGTCAATTGAAACAATACCATCATTGTCAGTGTCCATCTTTTTAAACATTTCTTTGATGTCTTCAACTTCTTCAGTGGATAAGAAATCAGCAATAACCTGTTTGGACGTACAACTTCAATTACCCGTATAAGGTTAACAAAAAGGAAAAAAGAATTTGAAAGCAGCAGAAAACCAACCCTCAGGGCCTTCCTTTTAAATCTGTTCATCATTGAGAATTGCTTGAGCCTTGACTTGACGACATCCCCAAGAGGGACATTTGGGGCTTTTTTAGCATTTTGGAGCCAAGGATGCTCTGCAAACAGAGCAACACATACGTCAGATAAAACACATAAATCAGTTTTGCAACTATGTGGAGAACTGTATAATTCCTGAAATCTTAAAAAATAGATAACTGACCCCCACCAAAAAACAAAACAAAGAAAAAAAGAGGGAAATCATGGATACAATGGCACAAGATCAAAATATATTACCGCATTGCATGTCTCCTATTACAACTTGTATTTGGTTTAGTAGCTTTTGTAACGGACAGTAATATCTTGCCTTTTTTTACCATAGTTTGATTTTGCTATAACATGGGTTACATAAAGATTAAAGATTTAAAAGATTGACAGAGATGTGCAAAGAAAACCATCAAGGAAGCAACAAAATTGATTTATGACATATGGCTTATAGGCTAATTACATTATAACCTTCCTCAATTCAAAATACCCACACCCAAAAAAAAAAAAAATAAAAAAGGATACGGGTGGTAGAAAATACACGACTTTTGCAAATTTTTAACCTGAATTTTATCCTTATAACAAGGCAATATTTTATCATAAAAAAGAGAAATACCAAGAACTTGTTTGGCAGTTAGTCGTAGCTTTGGGTCTGGCTCCAACATCTGCCTGACTAGGCTCTTGGCACTTTCTGAAATATTCGGCCATGGATCACGTTTGAAATCGATCAGCCCACGTAGAATCGCCTGTGCAACACCTTGTTCAGACTCTGCATTGGGAGCATAGTCAAGGTAAGTGAAAAAACCTTCTAGTCTACATGCCAAAAGAAAAAAAAATGTAATAAATCCAGACCAAGAAGAGAAACGGATTGACTCAATTCAAGAATGAGATCAAGGAAACAATAACAAAAAATACTATACATGCAAAAAAAAAAAGCATGATTAAGAAAACTAAGGGAATATAATTACCAGCCCAAAAAGGGGGAACACCACACAACAAAATGTACAGAATAACTCCTGCACTCCATATGTCGATTTCCGGCCCATAATTGCGCTTCAGCACCTCTGGAGCCATATAATATGGACTTCCCACGATTTCAGAGAACTTCTCACCTAGAAACTTGAGAAAAGTGAATATATGATAAAGGAAAAGTATAAAACGAGATGCCCAAACCAACATAATAAGTTGATAACAATAGTCAAGAAAACATTCAATCACGGCCTTCTAAAGAAGCTATTTTTAGCACCACTCTCGTGCCAATAGACCACATTGTTGTCAGCAAGCACTTAGAAGATCTAAAGGAAGAGAAAAAAGGAACATAGAAAGCTCTTAAGGAACCGAAGTTTCTACTTTCCATATGTAAGAACCATATTGTATACTCTATGTATAAATGGAATACTTTAAATGCTTACGTAGAAGGCTGCAACGTTAAGACACACACAACCTTGTAAACCGAAAGAAATTTCACAGCAAACAAACCAAGACTTTAGGATGACGAGAAAAAACTTGACAAGAAACCATGGTCCTGAAAAAAGGTATTATGAAGTTGACAATGATTTTTTCCACATAGTAAGTAACTGGAACCTGAGTGGGGCCCATGTTAGTTTACCAATTCTCCCAAAAGCTTAAGCTGTTAGGAATTGAACCAACAATAGTTTTATGTTTCAACACATAAATGTGGTCATATCTGCTCATGTTAATGAGTGCAAGATTAATATTGTTTCCAGGCTATAATTGGTATCACACCGAAGCACAATAAAAGCCAGACATTCCAACCATCAGACGAAACAGCCCATACTGTCACTCCAAGAACACAAATAAGAAATCCTAAAGAATATCTGTCTTAAATACAACTTTCTACTTCGTTCTACTAACCCCTGTTATATGCTTTCTCATAATATTGATTAGCTCTATGCCATCTCTTACATCCCAAATGCATGATGCAAATGCCACAAAATACATATAGCCAACATAACCTTAAATTTCTGTCCCCGAAAAATAAATTAAAAGCAAAAAATAGTAACAGTAGTAACCAAACAAACAAAACTTAATCAAGTTTACCGGCTGCTGATTTACAGAGATTCATTTGAATGTTTTTTCACACTTATGTGACAACAAAAAATCTTGCAGTTGCATCTTTATCAAGTGATCTTATGTCCGATCGAATTTATTCTGCAGTGAATAAAAGCAACCAGTTTTAATTCATAAACACATGGCGACATAAGCATATGATAACCACAACAACACAATCACAAGTAAACCATGCTTACTTCAAAGTCTAAACAAATTTTCTAAATCCAGCAAACGGAGGAGATTGATTTAATACACATGTGACATGTCCCAGAAAATTACTTAAACAAGATTAGTATGTTAATTAAGTATTATTAACATTGCTGAAAGGCACATTTTGAACTACCAAATCAAGTACAAGTTTGCTTAAATCTGAATACTCGAAATGAAAGAACCAAAATTTGAACTTTCAATTCAGTTCTTTACCTGGCTTGAAAAATATGGACAATCCGAAATCAATGGCCTTCAGAGGAGAATTCTCCTTCTTGTTGGCAAACAAGAAGTTCTCCGGCTTCAGGTCCCTGTGGATCACGCCGTGCTTGTGGCAGAGCTGCACGACCTCGACGATGGTCCTGGTGACCGCGGCGGCGGCCCGCTCCGTGTAATGCCCCCTGGCGACAATCCGATCGAAGAGCTCGCCGCCCTCGCACAGCTCCATCACCAAATGCACGGCATTGTCGTCCTCGCAGGCCTCTCTCAAGCTGACGATGCTCGAATTCTTCGGCAAGTGCTTCATATCGCCACCTCGCGCCGCACATCGTCGACGTCCACGGCGGTCCTGAGCTTCCGCTTGGAAATGCTCTTGCAGGCAAGTAACTCCCTCGTCTGCCGATCGATACACAGATAGGTCACCCCGAACTCCCCCCTCCCGAGCTCACGATCCACCAAGTACTTCTCCTCAATGTTCTCCTTCGGAACGCCGTTCAGCACCGTGATCGGAGCTTTCTTCCCGGCGTTCGAGTCTCGCCGGTGATCGTGCCCGGAAAAGTTCGATTTCACGTCTTCTCTGGCCACGGCCGCCGGAGATCTGCAACAATTCCCCATTCCAAAGCCCGATTACAGATCTCGCCAAAACCCTAACAACCCCAACCCCCTAGCTAGGGTTTCACATGATAATGCCGAAACCCTAGCTCTCACAACAACACTACAAGCTTCGAAAACGAAATCCAATAACAAAAATCACAGAGATTGAGAAGAAGAAGAAGAAGAAGAACAGTGAGAACAGTGAAGTGTACGGCAACGGTTCTTTTCGCAGAGAAGAGTGTATTTGAGGGATTTGTTTAATGTTTTATTCCTTTTGGCCGATACATAAAACGGGGAATATTTCTGGTTTGAATAATATTCTTTTTTTCATTTTTTTTTTAAATTTTTTTGTGAATATTTTAATTGTGTTGTTCTTTCTTTTGGTCTTTGTCGGCTAATCGAAGGGTGGTTTGAACGGTCGGAACGGGATGGTGACAATATGAAGGCACAGAAAGACAGATGAATCGGGAATTTGGGCTCGTTTTATTTATTTCATACTTATTTTTAAAATAAACGGCCATGACAGAAATCAATATATGTGTTAAATTAGAAGAAAATTTCATAAGTTTGACAAAATAAAAAAAATATATCACTTCAAAAATGAGTAAAAACACAAACAACTTATATACTATTATTTTATAAGATCTATCAAAGAGACTGGGTGTCTCATTTAACCCTTTGTCAAAGAAAAAAAAAAGTTGTTTTTATTATTTGTTTGTTTTTATTCCACTTGGTTCTTAGAATTTACAATTTTTTTTTTTTAATAACGATCGTAACATAAATCAATAGATGCAATAAATTAGTGTAAAATATCAAGTTTGACGGAATAAATAAAATCACTCCAAAATTAAGAAATAACTTATATGTGTTATTTTATAGGATCTATCAAAGAAACTCAATGTCTCATTTAATCCTCATCCTTTGTCGAGGAAAAAAAAAATGGAAAAATGGTTACGTCTATTATTTGTTTGTTTTGTTCCACTTGGTACTCAGGATTTACAATTTTTTTAATTTAGTTTAAGTTATTATGGATTTGGGATTTTGTTGAGAATTATTGCCGAAAAAGGGTTGAACAAAAACAGTATGGAAAATAATTGGGTCCTCAAAAATGGGTACTAAAGAACACCCCAAGAAGGGACAGAATGATAAGCCTTTATCGGAATATTTTACTTTATAGTTACACCCTATGATTTTGATGATTTTCATGTTTAGCCTTTTTTTTTGAAAAATTCTATGCAATTCTAAACCATTAGTTTTATGGAGGAATTCTGTTAAATTTTACCTTCTTTTTTTTCAATTGATGAAGTTTCATTTGATAAGACAGTTTTTTTTAGTTGATAAGATTGTTCAGATATATGTTTTATAACCTATTCTAATTTAAAACTCATTATTGTTGAGGTGATACTTATTCGTGTGTCACAATTTTTTTTAAAAAAAAAAATTAATTGATCAGCTAATCCTAAATTATTAGGTTTCAACGTTTTGCTACGTATTCTTTTTTGTATGACTGAAATGACTCTAAACTCATAAAAAAAGTTACAAAAATATCCTCTTTCAATTGAATCCATTAACTGCCACTAGAAATTGGTTTAATTACTCAATTGATCTCTAAACTAATATGCTTGTGGTGTTTTAGTCCCATTCCTTTTTTTTTTTTTTTTTAAATTGAAACATCAACTTTTATTGAATTTACTAAACTAGCCTTAAGAAAATGAAACAAAATAAAAAAGCTTAAAAATTTTATTTAAAAAATCAAAATTTTAAAAAATCTCGCTTCATCTCTTTCTCCTCTATATCTCTGATCTCCTTGTCTTGTTCTCTCTCTTTGTCGAATTCCTTCTCTCAAATCTCAACATGACAACCTAAGAGGCTGTTGGCCCTATGACGATCTTGATTGGTCACAAATCGACAGCAGAAGGATCTGCAGGCAAAGAGAGGGAGGGGGAGAGGAGAGAGAGAGAGGGAGGGAGGGAGATCAAGAGGGTAGAAAGAGAGAGGGGGATCAATAAAGAGATAGAAAGAGACACAGATCAAGAGAAAGATAAAGATATTTTTAAAATTTTGTGCTCCTTTTGTTGTCTTTCTTTTCTTTTTAAAGGTTTTTCTTTTGCTTTATTTTCTTAAGGTTAATTTAGTAGATTCTATAAAATTTGATGTTTCGGCTAAAAATAAATAAATAAAATGGGACCAACACATCACAAAAGTAATAGTTTAGGGACCAATTGAGTAATCAACTAATCTGTTAACAGTAGATAATGGATTCCACTAAAAAATAACATTTTTTAACTTTTTTTAAAAGTTCAAAATCATTTCAAACTAAAAAAATAAAAAATAAAAAATAAAAATAGATACCACAACTGCAAAATTTAGGGATCAAATGAGAATACCCTTAAAAAATTAAAAATGAAATGCTTTGAACTTCAACGTAACACCGTTTAAGACAAATAGAAATGCTTTTTTTTTTTTTTTTTTGAAGACCTTTTTTCACTAATTATTTTAATATTTTTTTCTTATATTTATCTGGCCTTTCTTTGAATTTTACTTATTTTTTTGCATTACTGTAGTGCAATGACAGAAATATCGATATGTTCGAAATTATCACGGATACTTCAACCTTGTTATGAAGATGCCCATTAATGAATATGTTCATATTTCATCTTTCTCTACCCTCTAAGATCATTGGAAAGGAAAAAAATGTCCGTAAATTGAAATTTCTCTGCCGTAGATCTTTAAATTTTATCTTAATTACAGAGATATCAGAAAAAATTAAAAATAAACATCAAATAACGTTAAAAAATACTAACACACAATTAGACCTGATTTTCTCAAAATTGAAATTTTAACCCAATTTATTCTAAAATTAACAAAATTTTGAAAAACTAAACTACTAAAATTTAATAAAAAACTTAAAAAATGAGAGGCTTGGATCGCCTGAGGGATGAAGGGGGAATTGGTCTCATGTGGGAAGTGCAAGAAGAAGCATAAGGAGATTGTGAGTCGCAATGTAATAATAGGGTGACACAGGTCACAAAAGAATGACGATAAGGTGGTGTGAGTTACAGCTTTGTTGGATTCTTCTATATGTGTGTGTATGTGCACGCGTGCACAATGCATGGTGGGGATGGAGTGTAGTAATCGCCAGTCAGCCATCCACAGGGCTAGGGCTGGTGGGAATGAGGTTATGATCTTGGCCGGGGGTGTAATGGACTGGCTGACGGCGGTGCGAAGCTAATGGGTTAGGTGGCAGAATTAAAAACTCTGTTGTTTGCTTCTAGGGCTAGGGTTTACTCATTATTTGGGAATTAAGAACTTCAATCAAATATAATCAAATCAATGGAAGAGATTTATTTAGGTTTTTTTTTTTTTTTTTAATTTTACATCAAAAATTAACATAGTTATAAATAGGGGTGTTAAGATGTTTTGATCAAAAGTGGCTAAACACAATGGTATCAAATAGTTCTCCCTTTATTTTATTTATATTAGTTTTAAACTAATAAAATTTCACTTGACTCGGCTTGCATAAAAACATAGATCACTTATCTAGCGAAATTTCAAATTATCAAGGTTTTATCGTGGATTCAAAATGAGTTATTTTGTAAAGCAACGATTATAATGCTTGGCCGGAATTTAATTATAATCAATGATAATGTCAGGAATTTTAATTAGGGAGGCTAATAATAATAAATATTTAATGGAGATAAAAAAATCATTAAATATCATGATTGCCTCAGATATGTATACTAGTGTTGTAGTGCACAGAGAGAGAGAGAGAGAGAACAAATAAACTATACTTAATACCATTCCAACATATTGGAGGGAAAGATTTTAGTATGTGTTTAGAGATACAAATTGGATTTTGACTTAAAATTATAATATAATATATAATACATTTTTATAGTTTTAAAGGGGAATAAAATTAAGCTTTTAAGTTTTTAGGGAGCTTCTATTGAAAAAAGTTTTTAAGAGGGACTAATATGTAAATTTGAACAAACACACATCTAAAAGTGCAAAAAATAATAATAAATAATTAATAAAAGCTTTCTAGTGGCTTGGTCTCTGGTTATAATGCTTGGAATTTGAAAAGGCCCATGAAAAATCTCACAATTAATCAAAGGAAAGACTAGAGGAAATTCGGCTTGTTGTCTCCTTTATTAGCAAACGTCTTAGACCAAAGGGGGTCCATGTCTCCCTTTCTTTGTGTTTATATAGTCTAAAAAGACTGAATGGGTCTCATTTTGACACTCTAACAACCGGCCTTTTCCTTTATATTTAGCTCTCATTTATCAAGAAGTTCTACATAGTGTGTTTTTTTTTCTTTTAATATAAAGAAAAAGAAGATCGGTAGTGTCTTCACGCTCCCTATAATCATTGGATGAACCACCAATCGTACCGAAGATGAATGATCCTAACCTTCAGTATTCAACAACTAGCAAACTCTAGGATTTAAGAGAATTATGACTCAAACTTGAGATATGATAAAAATAAAAACTCTATGGATATCCTTATCAGCATACTACTAACAAGATACCGGTACCACCAATAGTAGAAGGCCTACATAGTTGTGGCAATAAACTTTATATAGAATAAAATATTACAGTAACCATATTGGAAATTAGAAAGTTTTAGCTATAAAGGACATGAGGCAGTGAATGTTTCCAATTTGGGATTCTATATAGATGTTTATGAATCTGGCAATCAAAACTAAAAAAAAAAAAATTGCAAAGGAAACTGATAATTTTGCTTGGAGGATTTTGGGAGATCAAACTTCTATGAAAAAAAAATGATAATTAAAAAATAAATAAATAAATAAACTGATAGTGCTCTATTTTTAAACATCAAATTTTTATTAGATACAATTGGAATATATATGTACTTTTTCATTTGAAGGTAATTTTCATTACAAATCTAACAATTAAAAATATATATAGTACTAGTGATGCAAGTATAGTCGAGTGATAATTACGTATTTGATTCCATAAAAAAATGTAAAATTTAAATTCCCTGCAAGTTATATATATATATATATATATATATATAACTAATAAGGATATCTTGTACATAGAAAACTCTTTGAAAAATGAGTTTTTTTTTTAATAAGTAAAAAGACTCTGATGGTGACTCCAATCGTCTCAATTTCAACCTCATAGGTGGAATCAACTTCTCTTTAATTGGTAAGAAAGAGATGAGCCTTTAACCAGTCCTTTTAGTCACCAACGTAAGTCCCACCCAAAATATCACCATCCCAATATTACCATAGCCAAAACTGGAGTGAGGGTCTTACGGAATTCCATAGGATTCAAACATGTGTGGACGAAGGAAGAGGTTAAGAAAAACATCACCTTCCTTTGAAAAATGAGTTTTGTTTGATCTTGTAGTGGGTCCAACAGATTGTTGAATAAGGCTCAATTTTTCTTTCCAATTTAATCACTTATGTAATTTGAACTTTTAACTTCTTTGAGTGAGAAAAGCTCTATTCTAATCAAAGCTAGAGATTTCGTAAAGTATGAACAATGTGATTGCTTTTTTTTTTTTTTTTTTGGTTTTAAACTTTCACGTCAACAGAGTTTGCAATAATTTGATATACTTTTACTTTTTTTCTTTTCAGTATCTGGGCCAATACTGGTAATATGTTTCATTGTTTCTCAACATATAAAATCATTTCATTGGAAATGCATGCCTTATAAAAGGTGCTGAAATTTCTGCAATAAAAAATTTCAGTTTGTATGCGGTCTCTTAGGAACACCTAGATAACAAAGCTCATTGTTAACTCAGCATGTATAGGAATTTTGGGATTCTCCAATTTTTCAAAGAAGAAAAAAAAATAAAAACCTTAAACACAATATTTAATAAAGATAAAATATTTACCAGAATTTTGTACTTTATTTTGGGGTGGATTTCAGTGTATGGCACTCTACATATTACTTGAGATTCATTGATGATGGAGAAATATTCATTTACAATTTCTGTTTCTTTTACATATATTCCAAGATATCTTTTTATGTTTTATTGAAGTGAAAAGTTTTATTATATATTGACAATACCATGATCATTCCTATTTTTAATTTAAAATTAAAACCTCCATTTGACGAAAACTTGTTCACATGTGAAAAAACTAATTTAATAAAACCTTAGAATACCTTATGCTCAATTAATTTGGTCAACTCATGGTGGAAATGTTCTTTTCAAACTTTAAAATTTGGCCAAATTCTCTAGAAAGAGATTTTTTTTTTTTTTTTAATATGAAACTAAAACCACAATAGATGATTGTGACATTCTTGAAAATACATGATAAAAAGTGTCATTTCCAACAACATGAGGTTGTACTTCTAATTTTTTAATGAAATTAAGAGAACACTACTAAAAATGGGAAATATTCCCTATCTGATAGTCACCGCTCCTTGATATAGATTAATAGCAACAAAATATTCCTAGCAACATCCTCACTATAGTTGCACCTTGCAAAGAGCAAAAGTTCATTTCATCCTATAGTTAGCGACGATGTTTGTCATTGCAATAGTAAAAAATCGTCGCTATAGGATGCAGATCTTTGGTCGCCTATGAGAAGCTGATGGAGTTATAGCGATAAAAATTTGCCTCGCTAAATGTATTTACATAA
>BKCH01001036.1:0-46071 GCA_008635985.1 Ficus erecta
TTTGAACTTTTTTGTGTAAATTATTTTTAATTTGACTATGCTCTTTTTCTATTGATTGACTTTTGTGGTTTAAAGGAAAAAAAGCTTTTATAAACGTGTGGAATAGATGCAATATTACAGCTTCATAAACATATAGTTACCTTCTTTTTTCAAAATAAGTAGCTTCACCACTCAAACAAATTTCTTTGAGGAGTTCATTATTTTCCTCTCTTTCTTTTGGAAAAGAGAAAATAAAAGGAAAAAAAAAAAAAAACAGTGCAAACTTTTGTCTTTGTTTGCAAAAATTCACTGGCTTAGTAAGCATAAAAAGCAATTTAAAAAAAAAAAAAATACAGGCAAGTTTCAGGGGGACCTAATGTGGGAATCTCTGATCAACTTCAATGCCTTGACAACATTGCTAATGTTCTCGGGACATGTCCACGGAACAAGCAACGCCAATTCCTAGAGAATTGCAGCCAAGCTCTCTTGTCTTCTATCCTTTTGGCCATTAATAATCTCATTGCTATTTCCTTCCTCTTCCCCTCCTTCACCTCCATGCACAAACAACGGATCTAGTACTTCTGAAATTTGTCTTGATGATAATGCCTTCCTAACATAATCATCTAGATCCATCCATCTTTGAACATTTTGTCGGTCGGCTTTTTCCATGAGAACATCTCCAGCAAGAGTATCCCGTAGCAGTACACATCCCCACACGTTAAAACCTTACTTCCCATGCCATATTCTACAGAAACAGAAAACAAAAACGAAAAATTATTTATCAAAAAACAAATACCAAGAAAAAAAAATTGTTCAGAAGTGGTAACTTTTGGCATCACAACTCTTCTTAAAATGCATTTTTGAAACAAGTACTTTTCACAGACTTCATTTTTTTTTTCAAAAGGACTAACTCTATCAGTTAATTACCTGGTGCCCAGCAATATCCAACGGTTCCATTCAGTCCAACTGAACTGCTTTCTTTCACTTCTGATTCACTCCCGGCTGCTGGAATGGACCTTGCTAAACTGAAATCTCCCACACGTGCGGTGAGGTCATTGTCAAGCATAATGTTGCTTGGCTTAAGATCACAATGAACAATTGGCTTAAGATCACCTAAAGGAATTCTCCCTGTTCAATTATTATTCTCTACTTCTAACTAATAGATTGGTTTTTGTACCTACATGTTGAATGTTTTTGACTTGGTAACTTGCTAATTTTAGATACTTTTTTATGTGTTTTTGTTTCTCGTTTTGTTATTTTGTAGGAAAAAAATGAAAACTGAAGCTTTCAAGGCAGGAAAGTGGAGAAAAAGGAATGCTCACCTAATCGGTCCGTTTCCAATTCTTGAACATCCTTGTACCCCAAGTTGCCTTTTTTTTTTTTTTTTTTTAGCCTATATAAGGATGTGTTGGGAACTGAAGAAAGCAGTCTTTTGGCAGTGTTTTCAGAAGTAATCTTAGAGAGAGAAGACCGCGAATTCTGGACGTGGAGAAGCTTAACTCGATTTCGCATTCTAGTTCTTTTTCTTTGCTTTTCATGTTTAAAAACATGATTTGTGTTTCTTTATATTTCATTATGAACTAATTTTCTTATTTTATAGGAGAAATGTAGCCTATGCTAGATACTATGTTTTGATTGTCAATTTATTTCAAGAGGTTTTTCATTCATTTTATTCATATTATCTCGTTCTAAATGGTTCTAATTTATTAGCCACGAGTTGGATGATTTTCTATTTAGACTTCAACACTCGGGAGAGGGAATTTTAAATATTGTTAAGGGATAATACAACTTAGGATTTTATAGAGTTCAGTAGGCCTATAATTCATTTGAAGTCAATTAAAAAGAATCATAGATCCTAATGAGTTCTTAATTTTTTGGTTTTTATAGGGATATTGAAATCAGATTTTAAGAATATTTTTAGCTCGATTCTTGGGAGATGGAGTTGAATAGATTAGGATTCTGTGGCTTATAAACCAGGAAAATTCGTTAGTAATAAATTTGCATGAAAAGATATAATTGACGGCCAGGTGAAATTGAACCTCTAGACTTTTCTCATATTTATTTCTTCTCAAATTATTGTCCAAATTGTCTCGTTATTATTGCCTTTTGTTTTAATTTTTTTTTTCTTGTGTTTGAATTTTCTAGATAAAGTAATGATTATTTTAATTATAGTACTTAGTGAGAATTTGATTACAATCTTTGAAGACAACATTCTTATTCACTACTTTACTATTAACACTTGACACCGTTCACTTGCGGTTTTTTCTACACATGCATCAATTGGTCACTTTTTACTATTCAAACCTTTTTGAATAATAATATGTGACCTAAGCTAACTACTATGTGAGAAATTTAATAATTGTCACACATTAAAATTCATTTAATAACTTTAGGTTAAAATTATAACCTAAACTTCAATTTACATAAGGAATTTTGATAAATTAACATTATTAATTCACAATAATTCCTTATCAAAAATTTAGGTATTACATTTAAGAAGTAAATTATACTATTCATCTCTACTTCAATACCAACATGGTATCCATGACCAAACATGTCAGTTGATGGTCACTGATTGGTAACAGACCAATTGATTACCATTTGGTAACCAAGACACAAGGTTGTCGCCATCCACAACAATTCTAGCGGATCGATGGTCACCAATTGATAACCATTTGGTTACCACTTGATTATCGATTGGTAACCACTTTCTCTAACAAGATAATTATTGGTAACTAACCATAAATCACCACCACCAATAGGATTTTGGCCGGTTAAACGTTTAATCCTTTGGGTTTATCACCATATTACTGAAAAATAATATCACAAAAAATTCATTACAAAATACAGCAAACCAAAAAATACAAAAAAAAAAAAAAAAAAAAAAAAAAAAAGCATGGACAACGAAGGGAAAAAAAAAAAAAAAAAAAGACATAATCAGTAGGGAAAAATTCATTAAAAATTCACACAAAAAAAAAAAAAAAAAAAAACCAGAAACACCAAATAACATGCAATCCTTGCACCCTCTAGACCACCAGAACAGCCCCCGCACCACTGTCCATCACCGAGATTGGACCTCCATGCCGCCGCAATTGCTTGCGTAGAGGAGATCCTGTAACAACCGCCTTCAAGGAACTAGCTTTACAGGGAAAAAAAATCACCTTATTTATTATGCATGACAAATAAGAGTTTCATTAAGAAATTAGAGAATTTGACACGTCATGCTCTTTAGACTTGTTGAATAAGCGTACTAGCCTTGCTTCCTTGACTAAGTTTTGAGCTTCAACTAGCATGGCTTTCCACGAGTAATATACAAGTAAAGCCACCTAACAATTATAGCTTAAAGGCTTGCTTCTCATAAAGAGTTATAGAACCATATATATGTGTGTGTGTGTGGCTCTGCAGCCAAACAATCATCTTTTGGATTGTGAAAAATGTGATCAGAGGGGGAAACGTGAGATTGTAGAAGGAGAAAGTGAATGAGAAAAGAAAAGAAAGAGAAAAAGAAAAAAAAAAAAAATAAAGATAGAGAGAATTGTTTCCACTATATCTAGCAAGCAGCTAGTTGAGTTTGTAGGGTCTATAAGATCAAGAGGTTGATTGAGCTAGTGGTTTTAAAGTCTCATGACAAGTCTAGAATTTTTTTTGAGATTTGATATTTTTTTATTATAAGGACAATTTTTATCTTGATGATATAAAATTTTTCAATTGCGTAGCATTTATTTCTGTTATGTTTGAAGTTTTAGTTCAGCTAACATTCTTTTTGAGCAGCTAGCTCGGGAGGGGCGTTACATATCCAAACCGCAACCAGGCTGCAAGTTCAAGTTCCAGATGCTTGCATGCTCAGATCAATGATCTACGATCGATGGTGAAGATTGGCCGAAGATCTCTCTGGGGACAAGCAGATAAGCGGAGATCTCTCCGGATCACACTTGGATCTCAGCGGAAGAGAGTATTTTGTCAGAGTGGTGGGAAAGAGAGAAATAGTGGATGGTGCATTGGAGGAGATAGCGGGTCGGTCAGAGAGGGAGAAAGAAGATTTCATTCAAATGAGGGAAGAGAAAAAGGATCAACTTCGGAGTGAGGGGGAGAAAGAGAAAGGGCCTGTTTGGCAGAGCTTCCTAGAAGCTGCTTTTGGCTTCCTAGATCCAAAAGCAGCTTCTGAAAGTGTTTGGATGATTTGTCACAAGAGCTTTCAATCTATAAAAGTGCTTCTTGTTAAAGCCAAAAAATGTGCATTCTGACAAAAACTCATCTGAATATACTTTTAAACTTAAATTAGATATTAATTAATTATAAACTTTATTTTAACATTTTTATTACTTATTAGACATTTTTAAAGATCATTTTGGCCTCAAAATCTCTTTAGTTCTAAACACTTACTGAGAAATCATAAATTTTGCTTATCTTCTCCTACTAGCTAGAATCAAAAGCAAAAACTCTATCAAATGGATCTGAACATGACAATTGAGATAGAGGGATAGGAGAGGGTGGTTGGGGAAGAGATAAGGAAAAAGAGAGAATGGGAAAAAATATGATGATATTTTGGTCAATTTAATTTAATCTATTACATCATTCCTGATGTCATTGAGGCATCTTTTCCTATAGTTTTAAAGTTCCAGCAAATTTCAATCGAACCCATATTTTCATGGCATTTACCCTAGTTATCAACCTCCAAATCCAAAATTGAAGTCAAGAATGGAAGAAGAAGAGATGGAGAGGAAACTCACACCAAAGAATAAGAAGACATAGAGAGGAAGAAGAAAGTTACCAGATAGAAGAATCTCGATCAATTTTTGTATTGGCCGAACCCAAAATTTCAAAATCGCAAACCACCAATCCTAGTGATGGTCGGCTCGATTAACCACCCACGTACTATCGGTGTTGATGTGTCACTGACAATTTGGGTGATTTCGGGCAGTCACCATATGTCCTTCTTAGTTCTCGATTTTTACATTCAGCCCAATCATTTAGTCCACCAAACTAACTAATCTTTTTAAATTGCAAAAACCGCAAAACGAATTTAACAAAGAACTAAATGTAAAGCAAGTGTCATTATTTAAATCATGAAAATTGCATTCCAACACCCCTATAAATAGAGCTCAACTTCATTCATTCGAAAAAACAAGAACTACAACAAGAATAACAACAAGAGAACAAGAAGAAGAAAGAGAGAGCAAGGAGAGTCACCAAAAAACCATTGAAGCAACCTTAAAAAATAAAAATTAAAAAAAAAAAAGGAGGGAGAGATTAAGAAAAAACAAGAAAGTAGCCAAAGGCAACCATAGGTGATTTAGAGCAAAAGCTCTTACACCTAAGGGAGCTAACAGATTAATAAAAATAATGTTAATATTCACTAAAAAACAAAAAGAATAACCCTTTTAAATGTTAGATTTATTAGTAACCACATAGAAAATCTAAATCATATAGTAGTAGAATGGGTAATCCATCTCCAGTTAATTAGCCTAAACTTCTAGAAAGTGAGAATCATACTTTTCCTACCCATCCCTATGACACCATTCTTATTCTCTCAGTAGATCTCATCAGCCAACTCAGGTATTATGTTTATATTGACTTATTTTTTAATTTTGTTGATCAAATATAATACGGTCCAAGCATTTTATTTTCTGTTATTAGCTTAATCTTACTAATATATTTATAGAACAATAGATTTAATGGTATACACATATGATATACATATGTATATGTATACATGTGTATATATATATACACTTGCTAATTCATTTAGATACTTTGACATGCAAAAACATTAATTATTGTTGGGAATTTATGTAGTTATTTAAATTTTCTTTATTTAAATACTAGTCAAATAAAATTTTAAAATTAATCTTATTATTTTTGAGGACTCGCATACATGCTTGAATCTTAATCTATCTAAGTATCAAAAGCAATAATAAAGTTCCATGTATGCTTACTGTATATAAGATTTGCTATATTTGCCTAACGTTCATCTATAGATATATGTATATATGCATGAATCAACCATTAAAGTACCAATTTAATTATCTCAATGATCATACAAATTTATTATAAAAAGTTGGTAACATTCTAAGTAGATTTACCAATAATTATATTCAATCAATTCTAAACTTGAAAGTGAATTAGTATTTAATTAATTGACATAAATAATATTCCCGATCTTGAACTTGATTAAAAAGGCTCATTATGATTCAGATACTTCATATTGGATATTATTTGGACATTCGTATTAATAATCCATGAACTATTTATTTGACCATAACTAATTCTTTTAATATCTAATTAATTGATTCATTACTTTTTATTTATTTATGATGGCTTCTAACCTATTTAGATCTTTTTTATGCTTATTTATTTATTTATTTAGTTATTTGCTTATCTACTTATTTATATTTTCTTTCTTATTTCGAGAATTATCATAGCTTACGTGTTCTTCATTATCCCTATTCTTAATCTTATTCTTGTTATTATTTATCTTTTTCATTCTTTGAAACTTATTAGTGTATAAATAATCATAGTTCAAACATTTATTTCAACTTACTATGCACTGATAGTGTTTATAATATTCTTTCTACATGACAAACTATCAGGTAATAGCTAATTTTTCATCTCTTTTGTTTGATCATTTCTGTAATCCATTAATTATAACCTACACAGATCTGTCCTGATAGAGTCATTTTCATAATTAAGTTCAAAATGCAATACTTATAGACCAGTGCCTAATTTATCGTTTACACATAATTTAAATCTATTTTTGACAGGTGTCTACACAAATAAAACAACTTAAAATTCAAACTCCGATTCACTTCATAAAAATGCATGTTATGCCAACACCCTCTCATTCGCACACCCATCCATCTCTCTTAGAGTCCCGTAGGCATGACACGCATAGCTCCCTCAGGAACCCGGGAACATTTGGCAACTCCACTGGGGAGAAAAATTGATCACTTTATTTCCAAAGGTGTCACATATCCTTTGGAGATATACACACGTTAACATCATTTTGCATAATCTATCATGTAATTCAATGCACACGCCTTGACCCTTGGCAGTCGCTATGTATAGCGGCAAGCGGTAGCCCGAAAAAATTCCTAACTTGGCGACTCAGTAAGTGTGTGTATCCCTTCCCATTACGATAACTAAACTATCTATACTCCATGACTAATCAGTTAATGAGATGCGGAGCACATGCCCTAACCCTTGGTAGTCGATATGCATAGCGGCAAGCAGTAGCCCGAAAACATCCCTACCTTGGCGGCTCAGTAAATATGTGTATCCCTTCTCGTTAAGATTGTAACGCCCCCCTTAGTGGGATGTTACGCTTACCGTTACTTAACATAATTTAGTATAAATGCAGCGGAAAACACGATTATGAAAGGTTGACAAAATGTAAAAAAGTTAGAAATTATTTTATACCACATAAATAGATAATTTCATATAAATCAAAAATAGTGAAAAGCATACTTAATAAAGCTAAATATTTCATATCCAACCTAACGAATTTCAAAACAAACTAACATAAATTTTACAAAATCACTCAACTTGAAACTTGTAAAATCATAAGCAAACTTAAATTCCAACTTAAAATAAGTTTGTTCGATAACCCGCTCCGACACCATGCACACATTCATGCCGAGCCTCCTCCACCTTAGACCTTGTTCTTAAGCTTATATGCAACATACGAAGATACCAAAGTAAGTGAAACGCTTAGTAAGTACATCCGTAAACCTCACAAAGCATTTTACTTTTAATTTAGATTTAATCACATAACATATAAATTGAACATAGCATAATAGTTTCAAAAGGTTAAATTACTAATCATACTACAAATTATGATCATATACTATCATTCTTATCGTTATCTTTTCTACTTAGTTGGGCCGTAGGTGATGTACCAATGCACGCAATGACGGTGGAATGTGATTGCAAGTTCCAAACCACCAAGGCAACATAATAACGGGATTACTTACACTCCCGGCACCTTAAGTGGACTCCTAATTATCCGTGTAAAAGTGGGTTCCTAATTACTCGGTACACACCTCCTAAACATTTTTAGTTCTTAGATAGCTCTTAACTTACTATATCATAAAACAATGAGGAACACATCATAATATAAATCATAACTTTCTTCATAAACTTTATCGAAATTTTCATAAAATGAAACAATTGCTATTTTAGATTAATACCATAAAATTCATATTTAATTTTGAACAAACATGTTACAGATGAGAGATATACTTACTTTGTTCTTGAACTTTCTATACTTACTAATCTTCCTTTGATGATATGACTTCAAGTCCTCTCGGTGTACGTAAAACTTTCATAGCTTTCATGCGTTATAAAAATATAACTTAATTTCAGTTTCATGGATATCAATAAGGATTTATCATGTCACATTCATAACTCATACCATCATAAAACTTCACTAAGTAACTCATACTTAACATGTATCATCCACCTAATATCATAGCATCACATTAAACACAGCATAATGCAAGGACGGATTCGACAACCGTTACAGGAAAAATCATAAAAAATCATTCTCATAACAGAAACTCGACTCCTAGATCTTTCCAACAGTATGTGGTATGACTAATTTAGATATCATCAAGGCATTCAAAAACATATTATATTACAGAATACAAAATCTCATAGTCATGCATATGACAAATTCGTCAACCTCCACGAGAAAATTCATAATATATTCTATAAAACTCAAAACCCTATGATTCTTCCATGATTAAAATAGACATCTAGTGCTTTCTTTTGACATCTTACCCATCCCATTTCGAATTCGTTAAGGTCACAAAAAATATGATACAATCTGACAATAGAAAACCCATTTTTCAGAAAAAAATCCAGCACTTAACATAAATTTAAAAATCCATATCTACAAATCTCCATTTTGAGCGATCAATATATCAAAATGAAGCTTAGAATATCTAGTTTACATAATAAATAGTGATTCGATCAAATTGTAATATCCAAAATTTTTACGAACTCATGATTTTCTTGTATATAAGAAATCTAAAACTCGTATTATGTGTTTATGTGTAATTTTATGAAAATTATGAATATTAAAACAAGATTCATGATTTTATCAGTATGAGGTTGAGTTCTCGGTAATTAATTATGAGACTCCATAACAGGCCTTTTATGGAAAAAGGTATGACGGAATTTCATAAACTCATATTGGTCAAAGTTTGATAAAAAAAAAAAAGTCAAATTTTAACCAAGAGTGGTCAACGGATTGACTTGGCAGTATTGTATGATGTAGTACGAGAAAATACTGTAAATATGTCAGTATGGGCGAGATAGCTCAAATAGGCTTTAAAATCACCCTAGAAAATCAAGCACACCTAGTTAAGGTCAAGGGCAAAAGGACGTGAAAATATGGAAAACTTGGTCACCAAGTAACCCATTGGGGCCAGTCGCATGCAGGGGCAAAAATGTCAAAATTTTCACTTTTGGGGCAAAAGTGTAAATTTTGGAAATTGGATGATGTAAGCACATGATGTCATCAAGATGATGTCATCATGATGAGGTAAGCAAAACTTGGGCTCCAAGGCAGCCAATGACCGGCCAACACCTAGAGCTAGAGGGCATAAATGCAAGAATTTAAACTTTTGGGGCCAAAGTGTAAATTTTGGAAATTGGGTGATGTAAGCATGTGATGTCACCAAGATGAGGTCATCTTGCCTTGCTCTCCAAGTGACAGCCGGCCATCTTGACACCCTAGCATGCCAATTGCATGATTTTCTCAAAATTTAGGGGCTAAAATGCAATTTTTGGAAAGTTTGCATTTGCCTATAAATAGGGGTGGCATTTAATCATTTAAATCAGAAAATTTGGCCAAACTCTTGCCATTTTTCTGCAGAAAAATCCGAGAGATAGAGGAGGAGAGAAACCAAGAGAGAACCAAGAGAAAAAAAATTGGAAAAAGAGCAAGGGAGCAAGCCAAGGTTTTGGTCAGTTTTGGGAGCTGTTTTGGCCAGTTTTTGGGGAGCTTTGGTGGCTGATTTTCAGGGCAAAGGAGGCTGCAAAAGTTGGACCAATTTGGCAAGAAAAAACCGGCAGCTAAGGGAGGAACAAAGGGAAGATCTACCAAGTCAAATTCTTGATCCAAAACAAGGTACCAAACCCTTGATTCCAAGCTTTTAGTTTAAATTTCAATTGGAGAAATTTAAATGTATTTTCCGAGGGTTTGTAAGAGCGTAAGCTCGATTTAAGTTTTTGCCTAAGTTGGATTTAGGGTTGTGCTTGATTTAGATTAAGGGTGGTTTGATTTATGAGTTTAAATTTTGAGCTTGCATGGTTTTATGCTTATGCTTGAATGATTTTTAGAATCGTATGTTAGGTGTTCGATAAGTTGTATGTCCCCAATTACGTTTAAGAATGATGGTTTGGAACGTTAGAAACCGCTGCATGTGTGTATTAGAGCTCCCGCGGTGGCTGGTTGAGCTAGGTTCCACGTTTAGGACGTAAAACGAACCCTAAACCGAAAACTGCCATTTTCGGGTAAAACCTGACCAGTTTCAGGAAAAGTGAAATTTGAGGCCTTTAGAGGCCGAATTTGGAAAAACTTAAAACACAAAAGTTGTTCGGAACGATTTTTCCTAGAGGACAACGTGTGCCGTGTCCCAAAATAAGGCTCCAATGGCCTCCGTTTACCCCAAAACCCGTGGCTGATCCCCAGACCCAGTTTTCACTCAGTTTTTCGGGGTCAGCCAGTTTCAAACAAAAACTGGGACGAATCTAGGCCGAATTGGAATTTTTGAAAAACACGAAAGTTTTAGAATTTTTCGAGAGCTACAACTTTTATGAAGACAACTTTTTCAGATTACGAACCAATTTTTAAATTAGAATCGTTTTTCAAAGGGTGCGCAGGGAATCCGAAAATTCCTGCACCACAAGTTTTACAAATGTTTCTAGAAAACTGTTTTCGACTACAAACTATCGTTTTGATTATGGAAAACTGTTCCAAGGGCAGTTTTCAACCTCAAATGATTTTTATAAAACACTAATCCAAGAGTTTGAATTTTTACGATTTAAGTAAAGGATTTTTATAAGTTAAAAATGAAGTTTTGGGATTAATTTCCCTAAATTTTCCAAGTAAGGGAAATTAATTTTTCAAGTTAGAATATAGCAAGCGACTAGTTTACGAAAGGTAACCGGGAGATATACCCGAGTTACTGGGCTTAGCCTCAAAGCCCAAGGTTGACCATAGTTGACCAAGGGTTGACCATTAGTTGATCAGATATCGACATTAACCTAACAGTTAATTAAAGGTTACCCAATGTAATCCTATAGGATACCAAGACAAGTGTGGGGGGGGGACATATAACTAGAACATTGGAAAGGTTACCAACTTTTATAGGATTCTTATCCTATGTTCTTTTAATAGCAGGAAGGAACCTGCAATTGCAATCCGAGTTAAGACATCAGAACCCGGAATCTAGCAGATCAGGCAAGTATCAAACCTCACCTACAGTATGAAAATAGTAAAGACTATTTTCAGGTATACTTGCTATGTTGTGCCATGATGTGTGATGCAGTGCTATGTTTATAAAAGTGCTATGTTATAAAAGTGCTATGTTTACAAAAGTGCTATGTTATAAAAGTGCTATGTTATAAAAGTGCTATGTTTATAAAAGTGCTATGTTTATAAAAGTGCTATGTTATAAAAGTGTTATGTTATAAAAATGCTATATTTATAAAAGTGCTATGTTATAAAAGTGTTATGTTCACAAAAGTGCTATATTTATAAAAGTGACATGTTTACAAAAATGTCATGGTTTCAGAAATGTCATGTTTTCAAAAATGCCATGGTTCCAGAAGTGACATGTTTTCAAGAAGGTCATATTATGGCAAATGTTGAGTATGATATGACATAGTGACATCATGAAATATGTTCACTAATGTTAAATCACATGGTAAGATAATCAAGTAAGGTGTCGTACCAACCTCCCCTAATCAAGGAGGCTACAGTTTAGTATTACCTTCCGTGATCGAAATTCGTGATCGTGAAGGGTCCAGTTAGAATTCCCAGAATTGTTAGGGCCTTGCAAACCCTAGCTTTATCTGGAGACTGCGCGCTTTTGGTACGAACACTACGGGCCCACAGTTAGGACAAGATAATAAAGATTGAGTCTATAATGAAACATAAGACATTCAATCAATCATAAATGGTTCATGCATGAGTTAGTGTTGTTTGCCATGTTCTCTAGATGCTTAAAATGTTTTGTGAGATTATGTTTGAACTTGCTGGGCGAAAGCTCACCTTTGTATTTCATACTGTAGGTAAGAAGCCTACAATTTAATTGGTGGGCTATGCGGACGATGCGGCGGGTGAAGGGCGGTGTGGGATACCACTACGCATAAATTTTCCGCATTTGATTTTCAGTAGTATGTTAATATTTCAAAAATAAATTATGTTTTGTTATTTGTAAGTAGTTTAAAGACACAAAAAGTTACTATCAGTATAGTCTGTTATATAACAAGCTTTTCTTTATAAGATAACTTATGTGTATATGTTTTAAAAAAAAAATTTATCTCAAATTTTCAAGTAAAGAACAAGTATGTATGGTGTCGACCTGGCTTGGGAAGTCGGGGCGTCACAGTTTGGTATCAGAGCGGTATCCTGCCAGCCTACTTCACTTCGCCTCACATCGCTCCGCAACGGTCCAAGTAAGTTAGGTTGTTTTCTTACTATTAGAATTAGTTAAGATCTTATGTGTATAGTAAGTATCCTCCTTCAACGATCATGCTGGAAAATGTTGTACACGGGGATAACGTTGGGTGGTGCCTTAGCTTGGTGATGGCAATTAGGTGACATACGAAAATAATCGAAAGTTTTAAATCTTTCCAACAGTTATAGTTATGTACTCCTGATGTGAAGGAGATATGAACAAGATCGTGATTAATTCAGATATGTTCGTATTATACTTTTATATGGAAAGAAGATTATGGTTCTATATAAAAGAAATGATTTTATTAATTTTATAATAAAAGAAGCTAAGTTTATTTTTTTTATTTCCGTATAGAGCCATGCCACCTAAGCGAAGAAGAGCACCGATCCAAGAAGTTGATCTTGCGGCCCAGCTGAATGAACTAAGACAGATGATGTTAGCCCAACAGCAAGAGATAGGGGGGCTTAGAGCTCAGTTGGCCCAGCGGAATCAGGGACCTCCTGATGTCGAGGTACCACCAGCACCTGTGAATCGGCCTGCTGCACCGGAAATTCCTGATGTTGACCCGGTGATCCCAGAGAACCCCATAGCTCCTGAAGTGCCTGTTGTACCTGTAGCTGTTCCACCAGCACCCCGAGTTCGCACTCCGGAGGAACTATATGACAGTTTTCGGCGCATGAAGGCACCAGAATTCGAGGGGTCTACAAACCCAATTGACGCCGACAACTGGTTGATTGACCTCCAGGTTATCCTGAATTTCCTTAGGCTCAGTGATCAAGAGAAGATCCTCTGTGCATCCTTCGTGCTGAAGAAAGATGCTCGCCTTTGGTGGGAAACAGTCCAGATCCGGTGGGATGTTACCCAAATGACTTGGGAGGACTTTGTGGACGAATTTAAAGATAAATACTTCAACATTGAAGATATGGAAGCTCAACAGGACGAACTCAGTAATTTTCGCCAGGGAAATCTGTCGGTAGCTGAGGCAGTACAAAAGTTTGAGCAGCTAGCACGTCTCTGTCCTCACGTTTTCAGTTCCGAAAGGGACAAAGTGCGGAAGATGACGAAGATGTTCCGCGCAGATTTGGCAGTGGTGATCAACAGTGGACAATATCCACCAACCACCGTTACAGATTGTGTCAGCCGAGCAGTTCGAGCTGAATACTGGGTAGGGCAGAACAGAGAACAACGGGCTAAGTTCTACCAGGAGAAGAGGGAAGAAAAGGCCCCAATTTAAACAGAACCAAGTCAAGCAAGGCCAGACCTCACAACAAAAAGGTCAAGGAGGACCTTCGGGTCAAAACAACAACAGGCAATACGGCAGCAACCAACAGAAAAGGAAGTGGAATGCAGGAAGGCAGGGGAATCAACAGAATTTTCCCCAGAAGAAGAATACTCCCAATAGCAGCAGTTATCCCACTTGCCAGAAATGTGGGAAGAAACACCTGGGAGAGTGCCGTGCTGGAGATGGTCGCTGTTTTCTATGTGGCAAGGAAGGCCACTATGCTAAAAGCTGCAATCTCAATTCTCAGAGTCCGCAAAACCAACAGAGAGGACAAGGATCTCAACTTCACGCTGCACAGATGAAGCTCGATGGACCTGCAATCTCTCAAGGCAGGCTGGAAGCTCCGGAACCTCAGGGACGCATCTACGCCTATACAAATGAGGATGTTCAAGCTGGACCTTCCACCGTGGTGACAGGTCAGCTTCCTTTTGCCCAACAAGATGCTTACGTGTTAATTGATTCTGGAGCTACGCATTCATTCACATCACCTAGGTTCGCTAAGAGACTAGGTAGAGCTAGTGATAGAATTGGAAGAACATTTAGGACTGCATTACCCTCCGGGGAGATTTTGTTGTCTAATTATTGGATACGTCACGTTCCAATAATTATATGTGGTAGGGAAATGTATGTCAATTTGATCATCATTGACCTATACGACTACGACGTTATCTTGGGTATGGACTTCTTGGGGAAGTACAACGCCGTTATCGATTGTCCGCGACGAACTGTCATGTTCAAGCCAATGGGAGGCGAGGAGTTTATTTTCAGAGGATCTACTCCAAAACAGCCGAAGATGTTTATTTCGGCGCTAAAGGCTAGAAAATTGTTGGCAGAAGGATGTATGGGATTTCTAGCCAACGCGGTGGATAAGACGCAAGAAACTGAGAGCAGACCGGAAGAAGTACCGATAGTCAAGGAGTTTATAGAAGTTTTTCCTGAAGAATTGCCAGGGTTACCACCAGAACGAGAGATCTCTTTTGAGATTGAATTACTTCCTGGATCAGCACCAGTATCTAAGGCACCTTACAGGATGGCGCCTGTCGAACTTAAAGAACTGCAGATTCAGTTACAAGAGCTTCTGGATCGAGGATTCATTCGTCAAAGCTACTCGCCATGGGGAAGCCCCAGTTCTGTTCGTTAAAAAGAAAGATGGCACTCTTAGGATGTGCATTGACTATCGGGAATTAAACAAGATAACCATCAAGAACAAGTATCCGTTGCCCCGGATCGACGACTTGTTTGATCAACTGAGAGGAGCTTCAATTTTCTCGAAGATTGACTTACGATCCGGATATCATCAGCTCCGAATTAGGGAAGGAGATGTCCCCAAGACGGCTTTTCGTACGCGATATGGACATTACGAGTTCCTCGTTATGCCATTCGGATTGACAAATGCTCCAGCAGCCTTTATGGACCTGATGAATCGAGTATTCAAGGATTACTTGGATAAGTTTGTTATCGTCTTTATAGATGATATCTTGATTTATTCAAGGTCAAAGGGGGGAGCACGAGGAGCACCTAAGGATCACTCTGCAGATTTTGAAGCAAAACCAGCTCTATGCTAAATTCACTAAGTGTGAATTTTGGTTGGAAAAGGTCCATTTCTTAGGACATGTGGCCTCCAAGGACGGCATATCTGTGGATCCGGCTAAGATTGAAGCAGTAAGTGAATGGCCAGCTCCGAAAAACGTCACCGAAATACGTAGTTTCCTCGGCCTGGCGGGCTACTACCGGCGTTTTGTTGAAGGATTTGCCAAGATTGCAGCACCGCTCACCGCACTTACACGAAAAGGAAAGAAGTACGAATGGACTGCAAAATGCGAAGAGCACTTCCAAGAGCTGAAAAATAGGCTGACTCGCGCTCCGATCCTCACAATTCCGAATGTGGAGGAAGGAAACTTCGTAATATACAGCGATGCTTCCAAGATAGGATTGGGAGCCGTTCTCATGCAAAATGGAAAGGTGATCGCTTATGCTTCACGACAACTTAAGGATCATGAGAAGAACTATCCGACGCATGATTTGGAACTTGCGGCGGTAGTATTTGCGCTCAAAATCTGGAGACATTACCTCTATGGTATCAAGTGTGAAGTTTACACGGATCATCAGAGTTTGAAGTATATCTTCACACAAAAGGAGCTTAACATGAGGCAAAGAAGATGGCTCGAACTGGTGAAGGATTATGACATAGACATCCGTTACCATCCGGGGAAGGCTAACAAAGTAGCAGATGCCCTTAGTCGGAAGTCATCTTCCATGTTAATGTCCCTACAACCGTTGATCGAACCTCTTCAGAAGGAGCTAGTGGAAGCTGGAATAGAGCTTATTACGGAAAGTTTAGCTGCCCTAACCTTTCAACCTACCATTTTGGAAGGCATGAAGGAGCGACAAGAAGGAGATGCCTCGCTGCTCAGAACAAAGAATGAGGTCTTGGAAGGAAAGGAGTCGGATTTCAACATATCTGATGAGGGCATACTCTATCAGAAAAATAGATTATGCATTCCTAACGAGGACGAATTGAAGAAGCAAATCATGAAGGAGGCTCATGAGACCCCATATTCCGTTCATCCGGGAGCCACAAAGATGTATCAAGACTTGAAGGAAAGCTTTTGGTGGCCTAAAATGAAGAATGATGTTGCAACTTTCGTCAGTAAATGCCTCACGTGTCAGAGGGTCAAGGCAGAACATCAACGTCCAGGGGGAGAATTGCAGAAAATTTCCATCCCAGAATGGAAATGGGACCAAGTGACCATGGATTTTGTGGTTGGGTCTACCCCGAACTCCCAGTGGCAACGACGCTGTTTGGGTGATTGTTGATCGTTTGACGAAGTCTGCACACTTTATTGCCATCAAGCTAAGCTTTTCAGTAGAGCAGCTAGCGGAATTACACGTCACGCAGATCGTTCGCTACCATGGGATTCCGAAATCGATTATCTCGGATCGTGATGGACGGTTCACTTCTAAATTTGGAAGAGTATACATCAAGCCATGGGTACAAAGCTTACTTTTAGTACGGCTTTTCACCCTCAAACGGATGGACAATCAGAGAGGACCATCCAGACCCTAGAAGACATGTTGCGAGCATGCGTGATGGATTTCAAAGGGACTTGGGATAAGAAGCTTCCTTTGATTGAGTTCTCGTACAACAACAGTTTTCAAGCTTCAATTGGAATGGCTCCTTATGAAGCCCTGTACGGGAGAAGGTGTAGATCTCCAGTCCATTGGTATGAGACAAGAGAGAAGGAACTTGTGTCCACGGATTTTATTCGGAAAACCACTGAGGCCGTGAAACTCATACGCCGACGGATGGAAACTGCATTTAATCGACAAAAGAGCTACGCCGACAAACGCAGAAGACCTCTAGAATTCCAAGTAGGAGACTTGGTTTTTCTCAAAGTTGCTCCATTCAAGGAGTTATGAGATTCGGGAAGAAGGGGAAATTGAGTCCAAGATACATAGGGCCATTTGAAATACTGGAAAGAATCGGTAATGTGGCCTATAGGTTGGCTTTGCCTCCAGAATTAGCATATGTACACAACGTATTTCATGTGTCGATGCTAAAGAAGTACATCTCAGATCCATCCCATGTATTGGACCACGAACCAATTGAGGTCCACGAGGATATGACATATGAGGAGAAGCCGGTTCAAATCTTGGCACGAGAAGAGAAGGTGCTAAGGAACAAGGTTATACCTTTAGTGAAGGTCCTATGGCGAAATCATGAGGGTGAGGAGGCAACATGGGAACGCGAGGAAGATATGAAGAAAAGCTACCCAGAATTGTTCTGATTTCGAGGACGAAAATTCTTTAAGGAGGGTAGATTGTAATATCCAAAATTTTTACGAACTCATGATTTTTCTTGTATATAAGAAATCTAAAACTCGTATTATGTGTTTATGTGTAATTTTATGAAAATTATGAATATTAAAACAAGATTCATGATTTTATCAGTATGAGGTTGAGTTCTCGGTAATTAATTATGAGACTCCATAACAGGCCTTTTTATGGAAAAGGTATGACGGAATTTCATAAACTCATATTGGTCAAAGTTTGATAAAAAAAAAAAAGTCAAATTTAACCAAGAGTGGTCAACGGATTGACTTGGCAGTATTGTATGATGTAGTACGAGAAAATACTGTAAAATATGTCAGTATGGGCGAGATAGCTCAAATAGGCTTTAAAATCCACCCTAGAAAATCAAGCACACCTAGTTAAGGTCAAGGGCAAAAGGACGTGAAAATATGGAAAACTTGGTCACCAAGTAACCCATTGGGGCCAGTCGCATGCAGGGGCAAAAATGTCAAAATTTTCACTTTTTGGGGCAAAAGTGTAAATTTTGGAAATTGGATGATGTAAGCACATGATGTCATCAAGATGATGTCATCATGATGAGGTAAGCAAAACTTGGGCTCCAAGGCAGCCAATGACCGGCCAACACCTAGAGCTAGAGGGCATAAATGGCAAGAATTTAAACTTTTGGGGCCAAAGTGTAAATTTTGGAAATTGGGTGATGTAAGCATGTGATGTCACCAAGATGAGGTCATCTTGCCTTGCTCTCCAAGTGACAGCCGGCCATCTTGACACCTAGCATGCCAATTGCATGATTTTCTCAAAATTTAGGGGCTAAAATGCAATTTTTGGAAAGTTTGCATTTGCCTATAATAGGGGTGGCATTTTAATCATTTAAATCAGAAAATTGGCCAAACTCTTGCATTTTTCTGCAGAAAAAATCCGAGAAGATAGAGGAGGAGAGAAACCAAGAGAGAACCAAGAGAAAAAAATTGGAAAAAGAGCAAGGGAGCAAGCCAAGGTTTTGGTCAGTTTTGGGAGCTGTTTGGCCAGTTTTTGGGGAGCTTTGGTGGCTGATTTTCAGGGCAAAGGAGGCCTGCAAAAGTTGGACCAATTTGGCAAGAAAAACCGGCAGCTAAGGGAGGAACAAAGGGAAGATCTACCAAGTCAAAATTCTTGATCCAAAACAAGGGTACCAAACCCTTGATTCCAAGCTTTTAGTTTAATTTCAATTGGAGAAATTTAATGTATTTCGAGGGTTTTGTAAGAGCGTAAGCTCGATTTAAGTTTTTGCCTAAGTTGGATTTAGGGTTGTGCTTGATTTAGATTAAGGGTGGTTTGATTTATGAGTTTAAATTTTGAGCTTGCATGGTTTTATGCTTATGCTTGAATGATTTTTTAGAATCGTATGTTAGGTGTTCGATAAGTTGTATGTCCCCAATTACGTTAAGAATGATGGTTTGGAACGTTAGAAACCGCTGCATGTGTGTATTAGAGCTCCCGCGGTGGCTGGTTGAGCTAGTTCCACGTTTAGGACGTAAAACGAACCCTAAACCGAAAACTGCCATTTTCGGGTAAAACCTGACCAGTTTCAGGAAAAGTGAAATTTGAGGCCTTTAGAGGCCGAATTTGGAAAAACTTAAAACACAAAAGTTGTTCGAACGATTTTTCCTAGAGGACAACGTGTGCCGTGTCCCAAAATAAGGCTCCAATGGCCTCCGTTACCCCAAAAACCCGTGGCTGATCCCCAGACCCAGTTTTCACTCAGTTTTTCGGGGTCAGCCAGTTTCAAACAAAAACTGGGACGAATCTAGGCCGAATTGGAATTTTTGAAAAAACACGAAAGTTTTAGAATTTTTCGAGAGCTACAAACTTTTATGAAGACAACTTTTTCAGATTACGAACCAATTTTTAAATTAGAATCGTTTTTTCAAAGGGTGCGCAGGGAATCCGAAAAATTCCTGCACCACAAGTTTTACAAATGTTTCTAGAAAACTGTTTTCGACGACAAACTATCGTTGTGATTATGGAAAACTGTTCCAAGGGGGCAGTTTTCAACCTCAAATGATTTTATAAAACACTAATCCAAGATGTTGAATTTTTACGATTTAAGTAAAGGATTTTTATAAGTTAAAAATGAAGTTTTGGGGATTAATTTCCCTAAATTTTCCAAGTAAGGGAAATTATATTTTCAAGTTAGAATATAGCAAGCGACTAGTTTACGAAGGTAACCGGGAGATATACCCGAGTTACTGGGCTTAGCCTCAAAGCCCAAGGTTGACCATAGTTGACCAAGGGTTGACCATTGAGTTGATCAGATATCGACATTAACACTAACAGTTAATTAAAGGTTACCCAATGTAATCCTATAGGATACCAAGACAAGTGTGGGGGGGGGACATATAACTAGAACATTGGAAAGGTTACCAACTTTATAGGATTCTTATCCTATGTTCTTTTAATAGCAGGAAGGAACCTGCAATTGCAATCCGATGTAAGACATCAGAACCCGGAATCTAGCAGATCAGGCAAGTATCAAACCTCAACCTACAGTATGAAAATAGTAAAGACTATTTTCAGGTATACTTGCTATGTTGTACCATGATGTGTGATGCAGTGCTATGTTTATAAAAGTGCTATGTTATAAAAGTGCTATGTTTACAAAAGTGCTATGTTTATAAAAGTGCTATGTTAATAAAGTGCTATGTTTACAAAAGTGTTATGTTTATAAAAGTGCTATGTTATAAAAGTGTTATGTTATAAAAATGCTATATTTATAAAAGTGCTATGTTATAAAAGTGTTATGTTCACAAAAGTGCTATATTTATAAAAGTGACATGTTTACAAAATGTCATGGTTTCAGAAATGTCATGTTTTCAAAAATGCCATGGTTCCAGAAGTGACATGTTTTCAAGAAGGTCATATTATGGCAAATGTTGAGTATGATATGACATAGTGACATCATGAAATATGTTCACTAATGTTAAATCACATGGTAAGATAATCAAGTAAGGTGTCGTACCAACCTCCCCTAATCAAGGAGGCTACAGTTTAGTATTACCTTCCGTGATCGAAATTCGTGATCGTGAAGGGTCCAGTTAGAATTCCCAGAATTGTTAGGGCCTTGCAAACCCTAGCTTTATCTGGAGACTGCGCGCTTTTGGTACGAACACTACGGGCCCACAGTTAGGACAAGATAATAAAGATTGAGTCTATAATGAAACATAAGACATTCAATCAATCATAAATGGTTCATGCATGAGTTAGTGTTGTTTGCCATGTTCTCTAGATGCTTAAAATGTTTTGTGAGATTATGTTTGAACTTGCTGGGCGAAAAGCTCACCTTTGTATTTCATACTGTAGGTAAGAAGCCTACAATTTAATTGGTGGGCTATATGCGGACGATGCGGCGGGTGAAGGGCGGTGTGGGATACCACTACGCATAAATTTTCCGCATTTGATTTTCAGTAGTATGTTAATATTTCAAAAATAAATTATGTTTTGTTATTTGTAAGTAGTTTAAAAGACACAAAAAGTTACTATCAGTATAGTCTGTTATATACAAGCTTTTCTTTATAAGATAACTTATGTGTATATGTTTTAAAAAAAAAAATTTATCTCAAATTTTCAAGTAAAGAACAAGTATGTATGGTGTCGACCTGGCTTGGAGGAAGTCGGGGCGTCACAAAAATCATAATAATTTTATATATTTTTACATGAAGATCAAAGTAGTTAAATTTTACTTTCATATATTCATAGAAAACCAAAACCCTAATTTCCTATCATCAAGAAATCACAAAGTTCATCAAATGCACCATAAAAATCCTATCATGAAAAACCATGTGTGTATATATGTGCATGTGTGAGAAGAAAATAAGATGTGATGGATCATGAATCATGAATCATCCCATCATGAAAATCTACCATGAAAAATCATAAACAGCTGACATAATTATTTGAAATTGCTACCAATCAAGATCATGGATTTCATAATAAATATGTTTGTATGAGTAATAAATGCTACCTTGAATAGACGTGGGTGGCTTAGAGAAAAACTCGAGAATCTAAAAAGAGAAAGAGAAGAAGAGAAAAAAGAGAGGTTTTCTAGAGGGAGAAATTAGAGAGGTAGGAGAATGAGCTTTTTGAGAGGTTGGAGGCCTAATCATCTTATTCATATGATATATAGGATTACATAGGGTTTCCATCTCTAATTAGGCTTCAATTTCAAGCTTAGAAGGCTTAAATTTCAGTGAGGTCGTTTTTATAATATTTAAAAAGTTTGGGCTAAAACTGAAAGTTTGTGCAGTAATTTGAACTCTGAACATATGGTGGTATGTTGGTCATAACTTTTCACCACCGATATTAGAATTGAGCAATTCAAGTGGCATTATAAAGATAACGAAGAGATCTACAAGTTTGTTTTTTCACAAAGCCTGTCAAATGCGGACTTTTGAAGGTCAAAATTGCATTGGAAAATGATACTATTTTTACATAATCTTTGTTTTGGAAAGAGAAACATACTAAAGCGATTAATACTTAATCCTATGCAAACTAAATACCAATAACACATACTAATCTATTAAAAATACATGTGTAACATATATGAACACAATTTAGTGATTAAAAAAATACTTCTAATTACTTAATTTCATATTTATCTTAATGTCATAACCTAATTAACTTATGCACAACAAGATTTCTCTTCTCAATCACATGTAAGGAAACTCAATAAAAATGTTGACAAAATTATAAATCAGAACTAATAATTTACTTAGACTTAGCTTTTCTTTATCATTAGATTCTTAATACATCAGATATAACCTTAAGCATTATTAAATAAATCGTTAGTTGTACTTAATCAACTAACTTAATCATAATCAAAACTTTTCGCTATCTAGACCTGTTAATTCTATGCCTGTTAGGATTAATTCGGGGATGTTACAATCCCTCCTACCTTATAAGGGTTCATCCTTGAAACTTATAATAATTCGGGATACCGAGCTTTATACCATCTTTGCATTCTCATGTTGCATCCTCAACTCTAGTGGTTATGACATAAGATTATACTAAAGCTATCTCCTTGTTATTTCTTAATTTCTGAAATTCGTTTATCTAAAATCTCAACGGGTTTCTCTGCATAACTTGAATCTTCTTGCCCGTAACAACCACTTGTGGTGAAATTATATGACTGAGGTTGGGGCCTCCATACTTCTTTAGATTCGAAAATGTGAAATACATTATGGATAGCCAATGTTTCCTCGGGCAGCTCTAACTCGTATCCCTCATTACCAACTCCTTTGGTATTGCACAAGGTCCTCTTTAGCATAGACTCAAGTTTCCTTTCTTACTCTTGTTGACATGATACTCAGCTTGTAGGGTAGCACGGTAGCACTCAGTTACAGTTGTCGGTGGGTGTTCTCCATGGTCCACATGAACTGCTACCTCTGGTCGAAGTATCTTAATCATCCTTTTCACCTTCTCATTCTCACTTGGCACCAACTCAGGACATAACATGCCAATCGGTTAAACATCATGAAAACTTCCGTCACCGTCATATCTACCCTGTTGGAGGTCATTGAGCTGATCCCAAAGCTCTCGAGCCTCCAGTCAAGAATTGGGGCCTCCACAATCACTAGCCAATATGCTTTTCTCTCATGCCTTTCTTCGTTCATTGGTTCGATATTCTTGTGTCCTAGGCGTAGAAGAACCACACCAATCCATCCCAACTTGGTGGTTAAACTCTACTGCGGTGACGATACTGTAGGGGAGGTCCTGCGGAAAAAATAGCCTCAATGCCAGGATGATAAAAAGCTTAATGTTCACATTGAAGTATTGCTCATGAAATTCATTAGTGAATTGAGCCCAGGTCATCTCATCCACATTATAATTTAACTCCATGGATTCCTACCAAATCCTTGCATCCATTGTCACACAAAAAGATGCACACAACACCTTCCCATTGTCAGTCAATCACATCCTATTCAGAGTGCTCTCGATAGTCTTGAACCACCCTTGAGCTACAATTAGATCAATGGATCCCTCAAAATCAGGAGGCCAAACTTTCTTCAATTGTACTAATAATGACTCACGATGAATCACAGTGTGGCGACCCAACTTACGTGACCGCTACTTCATACTTAACCATACTTAAACTCAAACTTATTTTTCGTGAAACACCGAATATTTTTTTTTTTTTTTAACTTAAATTTAAAACCTAACTTAACCTCATACTTATATGTACGTACTTAATTAAGTATTGAGTTTTCAAACCATCTTAACACATTTTACAAATCATACTAATTACTAGATACCGGTACCATCAAATTATCATAACATAACATAACCATATTTTACAAAACACTTGGCGGTCTCCAACCCAAATTTCAAAGTCTTCTGTGCCATTCTCCACAGTCTTGCATCAAGGCATTTCCGATAGGTCGTTTACCTACAGCATAAACATAAGTTATGAGCTTCGCCCAGCAAGTAACTTCTTTTTCCCACACAAATAATCTTAGTAAAAGAATGCATGAACCAATTATGATTTCTTATGTTAGCGTAGTTTTAGGCCCTTACATAACATGAGTGTACATACCGTGGTACGCAGTCATGGAGTGGTTGGGGTGGCCAGTCCAATCCAACTTAAAACCATGGACCAAACCCGCCCTCGTGGCAGGTCGGTACGACATGAGAAAATTTGTTGTCTTAATACTTGAAAACTTGTTCTTGATTAATCATACTTGAATCTTAACTGTTTCTTACTTGAAAACTTGGTCTTGTTCTTGTCATGTGATTAATTATTAGTGAGCATGCTTTCATGATGTCACAATAATAAAACATAAAACATATGCATTATATACATCAATGCATGAGCTTTAGAAAACATGTCATGCAGTAAAAACATTTTTGCATATGCTGTCAGTGGGGTTGTACTTGCAAGTTGTCCCACGCTCTTGATCTAGCATTCCAAAAAGGCAAGAGAACAAGTTATATTCATGTTTTCAAATAGAGCGTAAGAGTCGTTTTACCTTACTACAAACCATAACATATTTATAAACCGGTCTCCAAACCGACTACCATCTCCAGTCAGAGAATTATTACTATATCCTTAAATAACTTTGGTCTATTTTTATTTCCTTTCTTCAAAAATACCTTAGCTCATAAATCAAGTATTTCTTGATTTAATACTTGGGATTGCCTTTTTAAAGTTTAAAAATCACTTGTGTAATTTAAATGGATTTATACCTCTTTGAAACTATTTTTGTGTAAAACCATAGTTCCTTTTAAAAGAGTTGTAAACCTTTGAAACTGATTTCAAACAAGCCTTTTAAATTGCAAGTATGTGTTCAGGAATTTCCATTTCCATACATAGTTTTAAAATTTCAGTTTTATCTCTTAATCGGTTTAGAATTGAAAAAATTTCTTCACAGAAGTTGTAGATCTCATCGAAACCTACAACTTTTGTTTACTTGAATGAAACTTAAATCCATCTTTAACTTGCCCATTTTTCTCCTTGAAGAATTCTAGCCGTGTACAGTACCTAGACCAACCAGTTTTAAAAACTGATAAAAATAGAGGCCTTTGGAGCCTTTTTTTCAAAAAATGTCCACTTTTAACCCCTAGGATTTTTGTTTTCTATAACTTTGCAATTATAACTTTGTTTCAAATTCGGCGTCTAAGGGACTCAAAATAGAGTTTCCAGAAAACTATCCAATTTATTTTTCAAAAACCCGGCAGTTGTTTTTTGTTAGTTCTTGTTTAAAATCCGCACACCTTACCTCAAATGAGGGAAGCCGTGAGCCTAAAATCATCATGCAGCGCATCGGATTCATTCTTAAATTCAACCATTCACTTATCTCATATTCTTGAAAAACACAATATTGATAACTTACTAATTTACCAAATTGGTCTTTAGGTTGATTTCTTAACCAACATACATAAAATCTTCGTACTTAAACATATGAGAGCATAATCACATGCACAAAATCTTAAAACTCATCATAGAGCATAAAATCAAACTTATGCTTAGAGTTAGCAAAACAAGATAACCCAGCATAAATCAAACAGAAATCAAACCATTAAAAGCTATAATATAGGAAAATAAGAGAACATGAGCTTATGCTTTTACATCTCATAACTTGAAATACATTTAAATTCCTCAAACCAAAACTAATGAAAGTCTTAGTTAGGGGATCAAGAATATACCTCTAGAGCTTGAAGAGTGTGATTATAGTCTTTGAATGAAAAAAATCCTTGCTTTAAACCTCTCCACACTTAACAACCGGTCACACTTGTTCTTCTAACTCTCTCTCTCTCTCTCTCTCTCTCTTCTCTAAGGGCTAGAGAGGAAAAGAAAAGAGAACTAAAAGATAAGAAGCTAACTAAATGGTTCAAATTCTCACCACCCACCCCTATTTATAGATGGAATTTTCAAAATTTTCACAAATAATTTTTTTTCTTCAACTTTCTTCGAATCACAATTTTGGACTTAAAACACAAAATTTTTGTCTTCCAAGTCCTCATAATTGTCCGGCCATGTGGAGGCTTGAACCAAAAAAAATCTTTTCACACTATCTTTTTAATTATTCCATAAAATCAATAAATCCCAAAAATTACATATCATCTATAATTACTTGGCCTCCAAGTAATGCCATGTTTGCCTTTTCCTCCTAATAAGCAGGCCATTTCCTTACAATCCAGATAGTGCAAATATTGTTATACTATCAACAGTCCAGTAATACTGAACTACAGTCCAGAATTTATCTGCACATAACTGGACCGCGTATAGGTTTTTCTTAGGACTTGAAGCCACTTAATCTTAATTGCTCCAAATATTATTCCCGATTATTCTAGAGTGATCATAATCCTTATTCTCAATTCTACAATCCGTAATGACGGTCGGCCACAGTATAATTTCAATACTGCTTATTATATACTGCAGTACCATCTTAATCGTGTCATAATTTATCCTGGTTATTCATTGGTCAGAATAAAATTATAAATCATGATTCTGTCTTTTTCACCATAAGGCCTCATACTTGGTTTGATAAATCGTCATTGACTCTTATGACACTATAAAGACCCCGAACATATTCTGATAATCAGATCATGAGCTTCACATGGATATACATAGTACAGACTTAGATTTCCTTTGTATCTAAGGAAATCACTAGTCCGTCAAAAAGTTTGGTTATTACACACAGGTTCTGCGGCTGTAGGCACAACCACTTCCAGAAAGTGGAGGGTTCTCCACTCCTGCTTCATTGCCTTGTCCATTGCTCAATTCCCATTAGTCCTCAACTGATCAATAAGTTGTTATTGTGTCACTAGTTGTCACTGAAGTTGAGCCACTACTTCACCAAGTCCTAATTGGCCTCAAACAGTTGGTCTTTGTCCACCCCGCCTTTTTGAACACCATCTATTCCTCATATGCCCTAATGTCTATTGGTTATACAAATAAAAACATAAGCAATTTCCACATGATAACTCTATGAAATAGAGTTATTTATTATGCTTTTGAGCTTAATAGTTGTTGATGTCTCAAGATAATGTACCTAAATTTATAGTTTTACATAATATTAAGTAGTTTTTCATTAGCTAAAAGGATATATAATTGTGGATCATTTTAGCCTTAAATTGGATTTTGGTTTTCAAATTTAATTCTATGTTTTGCCCTACAGGAGTTCAACGTGGAGAATAGTTAAAGGCCCTCTGGAAAAGCAGAGACAATAGAATAAGAAGCTGGAAGACAACCGATGCTACAGCAAGGCTATAGCAATGTAATGACCCCTCACGGCCGTACGTTACAGTTGACTTCTTATTTAATCATTCATCTCTTATAAAATTGCGGAAAAGATTAAGCTTAAAAAAAAATCTTTATATAACGGAAAACTTTACTTAGATAATTTTAGAAAACTCTAGAATTTTTTTTTTAACTATATCAAAATTATACTTTATAATTAATATAAGTATATATATATATATATATATATATTTTAAAACCCAGCTCATCAAATAAAATTTAAGTCCTTATGAAAATCCAATCAAATAATATAAATTAAAATCTCAAAACTTCATTTGAAATCAAAAATGTCAATCTCATGATCGTTCCTCCCGTTTTCCTATCACATATCGTCTCACTTTCGCTCCAAGCTCCTCCAACACTATACCTTACCCTTTTCTTTATCTGCAACATGAATTAACTTATATAAGCAAGGGCTTAGTAAGACACTTAAACCTCACAAATGAAATAAACATTTTTCTTTTATCATCATAAATAAAAACATCATTTAAAAACTTATAAATGAAAGTAGACATCTAGATATTTCTAATGGTACACAATTCATAAAAAATGAAGACCGTTTGGACCCTCAAAAATAGTTTTGAAATTGATTTCTAAAATTTTACCGAAACTGGCAGCCGGACCTCTACCTGTTTGAAAAATCACAAAAATTTACAGATGTCTCCAAATGATATAAAACTGATTCCAAATGAAAATAGACACTTAGTGTTTTCTAGCAATATCAAACTTTTTTAAAAACGGAGACCGTTTGGATCCTCAAAAATAGTTTTGAATACGGACCGCTAAAATTGTATAGAGTCTGCAGTCGGACCTCTTCCTATTTGAAAAATCATAAAAATTCACACATAACTCCAAACGATATGAAACTGATTTCAAAAGAAAATAGACATCTAGGGATTTCCAACAGTATCAAATTTATTAAAATTGGAGTCCAATTTCACCCTTAAAAACCATTTGGAATTCTCACCTTAGAATATAGAAATTCAAGTAGCAGTGGTCAAATCCGAAAATAAATAGAAATATATATGTAAATTATCATCACAATATATATATAATTCATACACACACACAAACACACTACAGAATAAAGATTCGACGACGGTTAAAAACCGTCGTGGTAATACTTAAACGATGGTTTTCTAACCGTCGTGGAATCCACAGTCGTGGTATATATTTGGATTCCATGACGGTTCGAAAACCGTCGTGGTAGGTAACAACGAAAAAAAAAATTTACGAATTCCCACTAAATCAACACTTTTTCCAGAACACATTTAAATCACAAAATCAACACTTTTTTTCAGAAATTTCTCAAATCCATGCCTTACTCAACCAATTTAATTCAATCTAAAACACAACCACAATGAACAATCACCGAAAATGTAGGGGACGGATTTTGGCCATTCGGACGGAATATTCCCAACTCAACAATCTACAAAATCAACATTTTGGACGGAACATTTTATCAACAACCACAATCAACAAAATCTACATTTTGGACGAAAAATTCCCAAATCCGTGCATTACCCAAGCAATATACATTACAACTTACCGGCTTGTCGAGCATCGGTATGGGCGGAGTGCGGCGAGAGAGAGAGGGAAAGCCGCGTGAGTTCCTTGGTGGACCCGTCGGAGAATGGAGGAGGCCGCGTGAGTGGTGGAGGAGGCCATCGGAGAATTGAGCCAAGAGAAAAATTTGAGAGGTGAGATAGAGAGAGGAGGCGCGGTGAGATAGAGTGAGTTTTTTGAGATTTTAAGTAGGGAGGGAGGGAGTGAGGGTGAGAGAGAAATAGAGGGAGGAAATTGGTGGCTTTGGGTATGGAGTTAGATAGTGAAAAAGTGAAAAATGCTCGGAATGTAATGGGGTGGGAAAGAGAATACTTTTTTTGGGTTTTAATATACGCTCCAAAAATTGAATTGAATTTAATTAAAAATTTCAAAATTCCCGCCTTATTACCTACCACGACGGTTTTCCCCAAAAACCGTCGTGGTAGAGTCCAAAAATTTTAAAAAAAATATTTTTGAAAAAGACCCTTCCACGACCGTTTTTTAAAAAACCGTCGTGGAAAATGCGGCAAAAACACCGAGCAAAACAGAGTTTCTGAACACCGTCGTGGAAGCCGAAGTTTCCACGACGGTTGTTTTATAACCGTCGTGGAAGAGCATGCTTCCACGACAGTTTTTAATAACCGTCATGGAAGCTTGCAAAAAAAAACAAAAAAAAAATTTTAGCTTCCACGACGGTTAAAACCGTCGTGGAAGAATGGGATTCCACAACGGTTTTAAAAACCGTTGTGGAAGCAAAAAAAAAAATTTTTTTTTTTGCAGGCTTCCACGACGGTTATTAAAAACCGTCGTGGAAGCATGCTCTTCCACGATGGTATTTTATAACCGTCGTGGAAGCTTCGGCTTCCACGATGGTTTTCGGAAGCTCTGTTCCGCTCCGTGTTTTTGCCACATTTTCACGACGGTTTTTTAAAAAACGGTCGTGGAAGTTCCATCGTGGAATCCACATTTTGTAGTAGTGAAAAATAGCCCTAAGACATATTTCTAACATATAAAATTATTCAATCACCATACCAATGAAATCATAAATCAAAATCAAAAACCCTAATTTCGTCTTGTTCACAAAATCAACCATATCGCCATTCTTTCGATCATCATTCAATAAATATTCTCATCCTCTCTCCTCAATCACATGAAGACACTCATCAAGAAAATCATCCAATCCCTCAAAGAATCGCAAACTAAAACAAATAACAAAATTGTTCTCATCATCAAACAATACGAAACATACCTTGAAATCCTATGATTTTCGGTTTGGAAGAATTTGGAGGTTTGGCAGAAAGTTTTTTTTTTTCTGCTTGTGCGTGAAAATAATAAAGAGAGCAAGAGAGAGGAAGAGAGCAGCAAGAGTGAGTGTTAAAAAAAACGATTGCAGACTTTTGATTTGAATTGGAAATCAATTGAAGGGTAATTGATTGGAATAATGAGACCAATTAAGGGCTGTCATCAAAGGCTAATTTTGAGCAAGGATAACTAATAGGTCAATGGGAAAGTTGGATGTCAATTAATAGGATAAAGGTTTCCCTTTTTTTTTTCCACGTTTTTTTTTGTTTCCCCTCTTCGGCTGGAATTACTCCCCCCCCCCCCCCTCCTTTTTTTTTACCGTGCATACCACATATAAACACACACACAAATAGATATAAGCATATAATATTATATATATATATATATATATATATTTAAGCCATCACACGAAATCATCAAGTCATCATAAAAAAATTCATCAATTTGGCCTGAATTTTGTTCTAGCACATCGAGTCCTCGTCCCGTCACCTGTGAAAAATAACTAACATAACATTAGAATTAAGAAATTGCAATCTCATCACATTATCCATGTTAACTCTAATGTTAATTCTCTAACGTTATAGTTGGGTAGCAGTTGTGGCATTACAAGCAATGCCGCAGTAGTGGAGAAATAGTAAAAAGTGCAAGTGACGCAATTCTTTCTCTACAGCTGTTAGTTAGCCCACTTGCCTATTTTACAAAAATCAGACAACTGTATTTTTTTGGTGTCACCAGCCTTAGCTATTGGGGGACACGTGTGCCTAAGGTCCCTCAAATTACCCTAGTATAAAGGAAAAGAAATAATTGTGCAAGGAAAGGGAGGCGAGACTCACCATTTGTGGAAAGTGGAAGCTGTGAGAAAAACAGAGAAGAGAAAAAGAGAAAGATGTGCACGAGATAGAGATCTGAAAATTCCGGAGGGAGCAGTCAAATCCACCCTTAGTCTATTGGTTGGAGAGGAGAAAATACCACATCACACATGCTCACCTCCCAATTTCTCTAATTTTAGTTTACCCAGAGCTTATTGGATTTTCTTGTTTCTCTTTCTGTGAATCATGAACTAAGTATGAGCTAATTTCTTTAGCTCGGATAATTGATGGAACCGAGGTTGTAATGAAGATTTGCTCGTTATGTTAAATATTTTAGTAATTTCAACTCGGTTTATTCAAGTGTGTTGAGTGTTTAATCTCTATTGATTGACAGGCCATCAATTTGTGGGGGAAACAAACTAAAATTAATTCTAGGAATGTTGGTTTTAGTTGGATCTAACTTGGATAATACAAGGATGGTATAGGAATATTGCTCTCTTGTACAACAGATTAAAATTGGTGATTAATTTTTATGTTCTGAAAACTGGAATGCATAGGAGTATGTTCATTTTGGTTTAAGGAATTGAAGGCATAATTCAATTGGAGAGGATTTGTAAAATTTTAGGTTGACTGGATTAACTTTGCTATAGCATTACTACAGCATGCGGTCAGATTTGCAACCTAGGGAAAATAAGTAATTCTAGTCATTACCCATCATTGATTCACAGTCTAGCTTTAGATATGCTACATTTTACCTTTAGTTTGCATTTTAGATATACCCCCATTTACATCATTTTCTACAATTTTAGTGCTCAATTCATTCTCAAATTTCTTTAGAACAATTGGTTTCCATTATTAGTTTTTGGTAATTCAATCCCTGTGGAGACGATACTGTACTCACTACTGTATTACTTGTTCGATTACGTATACTTGCGTAGCATATTCGCATACATTGTTTTGGCGAACACCACACTTAGAAGAAGAGATAAGATTCACTACTCCACATCTCAGCAAATCTTAAACTATCATGATCTCGAATTTCTAAGTTAGAACACTCACTACTACAGAATAGAGATTCGACGATGGTTAAAAACCGTGGTAATACTTAAACAACGGTTTTCTAACCGTCGTGGAATCCACAGTCGTGGTTAATTGGATTCCACGACGATTCAAAAACTGTCGTGGTAGCTCCTCTACCACGATGATCGAGTAACCGTCGTGGTAGGTAACAACGAAAAAAAAAATTTACGAATTCCCACTAAATCAACACTTTTTTCTGGAACACATTTAAATCACAAAATCAACACTTTTTTTTGGAAATTTCCCAAATCCGTGTCTACCCAACCAATAATTCAATTTAAAACACAACCACATGAACAATCACCGAAAATGTAGGGGACGGATTTTGGCCATTTCGGATGGAATATTCCCAACTCAACAATCTACAAAATCAACATTTTGGACGGAACATTTTATCAACAACTACAATTAAAAAAATCAACATTTTGGACGAAAAATTCCCAAATCCGTGCATTACCCAAGCAATATACATTACAACTTACCGGCTTGTCGAGCGTCGGTATGGGCGGAGTGCGGCAGAGAGAGGGAAAGCCGCGTAAGTTCCTTGGTGGGCCCGTCGGAGAATGGAGGAGGCCGCGTGAGTGGTGGAGGAGGCCATCGGAGAATGGAGCCAAGAGAAAATTTGAGAGGTGAGATAGAGAGAGAAGGCGCGGTGAGATAGAGTGAGTTTTTGGAGATTTTAAGTAGGGAGGGAGCGGCGAGAGAGAAAGAGGGAGAAATTGGGTGGTTTTGGGTATGGAGTTAGAGAGTGAAAAAGTGAAAAATGCTCGGAATGTAATGGGTGGGAAAGAGGATATTTTTTGGGTTTTAATACATGCTCCAAAAATTGAATTTAATTTAAAAATTTTCAAAATTCCCACCTTAGTACCTACCACGATGGTTTTTGGGGAAAACCGTCGTGGTAGAGTCCAAAATTTAAATTTTTTTTTTTGAAAAAAGACCCTTCCACGACCGTTTTTAAAAAAAACCGTCGTGGAAAATGCGGCAAAACACGGAGCGGAACAGTTTTCGAAAACCGTCATGGAAGCCGAAGCTTCCACGATGGTTTTTGGAAACTCTGTTCCGCTCTGTGTTTTTTGCCGTATTTTCCACAACGGTTTTTTAAAAAACGGTCGTGGAGTTCCGTCGTGGAATCCACATTTTGTAGTAGTGACTTACTTGGAAGATGCCAGTGTAAATATGTGGCTATAGCATTACAAGTTTCGAAACAACCTGGCTCTGATGTCATATGTAATGACCCATACCTCCTAATAGTATGATGCCTTTTGGGGTTGCCCAAAGCAAATTCATGAGAGAACGAGGCCCAAAGTGGACAATATCATATCAAAGGGAGGCATGGGTCATTACAAATTATTTTGGTCATAACGTTTTTCTCCAATAGAGGAATTGAGCGATTCAAGCGGCTATGAAAAGATATACAATTTTGTGTTTCACAAAGCTTGTCAAATTCAGATGTTTTGAAGGTCAAAATTGCATTGGAAGATGATACTATTTTTACGAAATCTTTGTTTTGGAAAGAGAAATTTACTAAAGTGATCAATACTTACACTACTACAAAAGTTGGCTTACACGACGTAAAATACACACGGTTTTTGTGAAACCGTCGTCTTAAACAAGATTACACGACGGTTTGACAAAACAGTCGTGTAATCCGCCGGATTACACGACGGTTTTGTTGGAACCATTGTGTAATCCGGCAGCATTTGAAAAAAAAGGAAGGATTACACGACGGTTTTATATAACCGTCGTGTAATAATCCTCCGAAAATTTTCAAAATTTCAAATTTTGAAATTTTAAAATTTTCAAAAAAAAAAAAAAAAGAAGGATTACACGAACCGTCGCAAAACCGTCGTGTAATCTCGGGATTACACGATGGTTCTTAGAACCGTCGTGTAATCCTTCTCTTTTTTGTTTTTTTTGAAAATTTTAAAATTTGAAATTTTGAATTTTTGAAAATTTTCGGAGGATTATTACACGACGGTTTTGAGCAAAACCATCGTGTAATAATCCTCCAAAAATTTTCAAAATTTTCAAATTTTCAAATTTTCAAAAAAAAGGATTACACGACGGTTACAAAAACCGTCGTGCAATCCTCCGAAAATTTTCAAAATTTTCAGATTTCATGCTTTAGAATTCGAACGAAAACCCATTACTTAAATACACTTTCCTCTTCATTTATCATCATTTTCATCTTCAATCCTCTAGACAACTCAAACTTTTCTCCTCCCCACCTCCTTCGCCGTCCCCCCCTAACTTAAAATCCGGTCACGCCGCCGCCACTTCAAACTTTTCCCAAACCGCTGCCATAGCCCCGGTTTTTTTTCCGTCGCCGCCGTCGTCACCACCTCTCTCTCCCGGTGTTCCCATCAAGACCATGACTATTTTTCTTTAAAGAAAAGCAAGGTTAACTTTCATATTGCTCAATTTCTTGTTTTCTAACAAAACTACGAACACACAATGCTTTAATAATTTGAGTGGAGTGTAATTTGTAGTGTTGTTTGAATGTTTTTTTTTTTAATTCTTGCTCTTTGGAGATGAATTTTTTGTGCACGGTTTTGGCACTCTACACACATTTTTAACATGGTTTTTATCCGCTCACCACATGCTCGATGAAATGTCAAAATGGATTTTTGTTTTGGATAATCATATGCAATTTGATTCTAGTGTAATTGGGCTTAAATTAAAAAAATAAAAAAAAAAAAAAAAGAGGCTTTTTTTTGGTGATGGCACACATTACACGACGGTTTTGCTCCGAAACCGTCGTGTAATGTGTGCCATTGCCAAAAAAAAAACCTATTTTTTTTAATTCAAGCCTAATTACACGACGGTTTTGAGCAAAACCATCGTGTAATGGTACACATACACGATGGTTTTTGAGGAAAACCGTCGTGTAAAGTTCTCAATTTGCAGCGTTTGCTACTATATTTCTTGATTCGACGACGGTGTGAACTGTCGTGTAATATTGAGATACCACGACGGTTTTGGAACCGTCGTGGTATCTTCCACGACGTTGGATTACACGACGGTTGTCTAACCGTCGTGTAAACTTTACACAACGGTAAATAACCGTCGTGTAATCCACAATTTTTAGTAGTGTTAATCCTATTCAAACTAAATATCAATAACACATACTAATCCATAAAAATAATGTGTAACATATATGAACACAATTTAGTGATTAAAAATACTTATAATTACGTAATTTCATATTTATCATAATGACATAACCTAATAACTTATGCACACCGAGATTTCTCTTCACAATCACCTGTAAGGAAACTCAATAAAATGTTAACAAAATTATAAATCACAACCAATAACTTACTCACACTTAGCTTTTCTACATCATTAGATTATTAGTACATCAGATATAACCTTAAGTATTATTAAATAAATCGTTCGTTGTATTTAATCATATCAAAACTTTTCGCTATCTAGACGTCTTAATTCTATTCACCATTAGGTTAAATTCAGGATGTTGTAAAGACACCCACATGCTTTATTTTTACTGTTATACCAAACTATGATCACTGACTATTTGCAATCATTTCTTATCTTGGGGGCTCAACCCATATATGAATTCCATCTGAATTAGCGTTATCATGTCATTGCAAATTCACCAACAAATTTACATGTCCTTATAAATATGTGCGTATCATAAAATATGTAGTAAGAACACCACAAAACAACAATTAAAATACTATATTTGAGTAATAGAAGTACTACAATGGTGCTTGAATTACGATTTTCTTTCAACAATTCTATACGTACATGTTATAAGCTACATATAGACTCCATGCTTAAATAGACAATCAAATAAATATAGAAGTTTCTTTTAAATATGCCTACTCGAAAAAGAATGTAGACGGGTTGTATTAATGCTTTATTTCGCAGAGAATCGCAACCCAAAAATTGCGATTTTTGTTGGCGTCGGCGCCGCAGCATCGTCAGCCTTCTTCCCCGCGAGCGCTTACTTTCTTCAACTCGCCGATCACCTCTTCTCCGGCCGGCTGCGTGGCGGCGACGTCAGTAGCAAACAATCTGGGTTTGGGTGGTCTGATTTGAAGGTTGGGGATTTGGGTTTTTTTTATTTTTTGAAATTACGGGTAAAAATTACAATTTAATAAAATTTGGGGAAATGCATTATATTATTTTAACAGAGGAAATGCATTATACTAAAATCAATAAATCTGATTACAAGTAAATATTTACTTTCCTAATATATTTGGATTTTCAAGTAAATTTATGAATTTACTTTTTTTTTTTTAAGAAATCTATGTGTTTACTAGTAGGATTTTTAAATTATTTTGTACCGTTATTTACTTGTTAATTTGGTTATCTAACTTGTTTATTATCAAAGTAAACATGATATTTATTGGTAAATCCGGATATTTACAATACCTTATATCTAAATAATTTGAGTAGATCTCGAATCTCGTATTTACTGTACATAAGTTTATTTACTAAAAAATACTATTATTTACTAGTAAAGATAATATTTATCGAAAAATAATGTATTTACAAATTTATTGATTCTTAGTATTTATCATTTCAAAAAATCAAAAATAAACTACACTTAAATATTTATTAGTAAATCAGACTATTTACATTATTTTATCCATAAATATATTTACTAGTTTAAAAATTAATTATTTTTACGTAAATCGGAAAATTTTCACCACATCATTTTTTAATTTTTTCTTAAAAAAATCCTACGTCATCTAAAAGTCACTGTTCACGACATTGTTCATTACATAATTCTTCTTCTTCATAATTTTCTTCTTTTTTTTTTTAATCCTCTTTTCTTCAAAAAAAAAATCTAAAAAAAGACATTATATTGCTTAATGCTTTTATTGAACAATTGTAAAATAGTTCAATTCAATATTCACCTACTCGTATTCAAGAATCACAAAACAATATAGATTCTCATAAAAGTTTGATATAATGAGTATGAAAATGTTGTAACATAGATTGATTCAACCATTTTGGGATATGCTTATTTATTTGTTTCTTTAAAAAAGAATTCTATCTATAGTAAACATGAGGTGTGCCTTTTAATTTCTTTGAAAACATACTATATTTATTTATAGCTACTGTAAAAATGGATATTTTTAATGAGTTTTAATATATTATGGGGTAAAATGGTAATGAAAATAATTTATGATTTAGCGGGAAGACATTATAATTTTTGGGGTGCAAATAAAGTCACCAAAAAATAAATAAATAAATGTTTCCTCGCTAAATCAAATTAAATAAATAAAAAAGAGCCAAAAGGTGGGCTTAGAATTTGGGTCTTTCATTGTTCTTGGGCTTAGGATTAACTTTAAAAATTTTAGAGAAATACCATAAATTGAAGCCTTATATTGATTTTGCCACAAAATCATTACAAAAAATGCCATGACATGTCATCATATATTGTTAATTTATTTTATTGTGTATTTTAAGAAGTAAATTATACTATTCATCTCTACTACAATACCAATTGGTATCCATGACCAAACAGGCCGATTGATAGTCACTGGTTGGTTACCGTTTAGTTACCAATTGGTTACCATTTGGTAACCAAGATACAAGGTTGTCACTATCCACGACAATTCCGGCCAATCGATGGTCACCGGTTCGTAACCATTTGGTTACCACTTGGTTATCAATGGGTAATCACTTTCCCTGACAAGATATCGATTGGTAACTAACCAGAAATCACCACTACCAATAGGATTTTGGCAGGTTAACAATTTAATCCTTAGGGTTTATCACCCTATTACTGAAAAATAATATCACAAATAATTCATTACAAAATATGGAAAACCAAAAAAATACCAAAAACATGCATAGACAATGAAAAAAAAAAGGGGACATATTCAATAGGAAAAAATTCATTAAAAATTCACCAAAAAACCAAAAACACCAAAATATGTGCAATCCTTGCACGCTCCAGACCACTAGAACAGCCCCCATCACCACCCATCGCCGAGATTGAACCTCCATGTTGCCGCAATCACTTGTGTAGAGGATATCCAAACCACAACCAGGCTACGAGTTCGAGTTCCAGACACTTGCATGCTCAAATCAATGATCTGCGATCGGTGGTGAAGATTGGCCGGAGATCTCTTCGGGGACAAGCAGATTGGCGAAGATCTCTTCGGATCATATTGGATCTTAGCAGAAGAGAGTATTTGGTCAGAGTGGCAGGAAAAAGAGAAATAGAGGATAGGCGTTGGAGGAGATAGAGGGTTGGTCAGAGAGGGTGAGAGAAGATTTCGTTGGAATGAAGGAAGAGAAAAAGGATCAACTTTGAAGGGAGGGGGAGAAAGAGAAAGGCTATGTTTAGCTGAGCTTTCTAGAAGCTGTTTTTGGCTTCCTAAACCTAAAAGCAGCTTCTAAAAGTGTTTCGATAATTTGTCAAAAAAGTTTTCAATCTCCAGAAGTGCTTCTTGTCAAAGCCAAAAAATGTGGTTTCGACGAAAGCTCTTCTGAGTAGACTTTGAAACTTACAACAAAATTTAAATTAGATATTATAAACTTTATTTTTAACATGTTTATTACTTATTAGGCAACTTTAAAGATCATTCTGGCCTCAGAAGCTCTTCGGTTTCAAATACTTACTGAGAAACAACAGTTTTTACTTCTCTTCTTTTACTAGCTAGAAGTAAAAGCAAAAGCTGCCAAACGGGCCTGAACCGGACTATTAAGATAGAGAAAGAGGAAGGGGTGGTTGGGCAAGAGATAAGGAAAAGACAGAATGGAAAAAATATGATGATATTTTCGTCAATTTAATTTAATCTAATACATCATTGATGATGTCACTGTGGCATCTTTTCCTATAGTTTTGAAGCTCCGGAAAATTTCAATCCAACCCATATTTTCATGGCATTTACCCTAGTTGTCAACCTCCAAATCTGAAGAATGAAGTGCATAATGGAAGAAGAAGAGACGGAGAGGAAACTCACACCAAAGAATAAAAAGACACAGAGAGGAAGAAGAAAGTTACCAAATTGAAGAATCTTGGTCAATTTCTGTACTAACCGATCCCAAAATTTCAAAATCACAAACCACCCGTCCCAGTGATGTTTTTGATTAACCACCCACGTACTATCAGTGCTGATGTGTCACCGATAATTTGGGCAATTTTGGGCGGTCACCGTATGTCCCTCTCAGTTCTCGATTTTTCGTTCAGCCCGATCATTAGTCTTCCAAACTAACTCATTTTTTAATTGCAAAACTGCAAAACGAACCGGTGTACAGGAACATCAACTGAAATGATTTGTAATGTTTGGTCGTTGTAGGTCATTTTTCTTGCCTATTGGTGTGGTTGAACATAGGTAATCCATCAGTTTACTACTCTGTTTTCGGCATATTAGGCTTTGGTAATTAGCTAATAAATACCGCTTATTGGATGATTTATTTGTAGTAAATATTAGCTGAACCACAAACATCTAGTAAACTCAATTTATAGCTTCGTCTGCTGCTCTTTATTGCAACAAGTCAGATTGGTCTTCATTAAATAATAATATAATAATAATTTTGAAGGACTTTATTTTCCGTTTCTGGGAAATTCGTTTAGAAGTGACAGAAAGTTACAAAATTTACAAATTATGACGGAATAATTTAGAATATCATCATAAATAACCGTTGGATTCCACAAAATAGATAAATTTAAGGAACTAGAGAAAGTTAAATTCAAAAGCTCCGTACGGTAACCAAATCAAGGTTCACACTCCTCAGGAGATTCTAATTAAGTAGACCTTTTTTTTAAAAAAAAAAAAACTTAAAACTGCTGTTCTTTTTTAAAACCGTCACTGTTACAGTCAAATAAAATAACAGATTACTAATTACCAGTATAGGATACCAAATTTTCATGAAACATGGTTAAAACAATATGCTAAGCACATTTGAGTATTGCCATCTGTTGTACATCTGAGTTATTTTCTGTCCCAGAAACGACAATCATCTAAGAGTTTTAAATGAATCCCAACTGCAACCAGATTTCTACAATCTACTAATAAATGTCTGAACCAACAACTTGGACCCACGATATAAATATGGAAATCATCCTTTTTATTCTACGTTATCGAAAGTCTAGAAAAATTAGTAATTAGCTTTTTCATTTGTTGAATATTTGACGCTCTCTACTTTCCCCAGATTGGCACTGGGATTTGGTCCCTCTAAGAAATCAGTATATATTCCAGACGATGAAGCGTTTCTTTCTGAAATCCAGGTTGGTTTTCTGCCGATGTTGTCTCTTGGGATTATTCTGTTATGCATGAGCAAGGATTCGGCTTCATCATCAGCAGCTTCACCGACATACGGAAACGAAACTGATCTTCTGCTTTGCTAGACTTCAAGAGTCGGATAACTCTGGATCCTCTTGGAATCATGAAGTTATGGAATGAATCTGTCCATTTCTGCGATTGGTTCGGCATAACCTGCCACCCCAACAGTGAAAGAGTCATGTACTTGAACTTGGAAAACCGGAGTTTGGCTGGTTCTCTCCCACCTTCCATAGGAAATCTTACTCGCCTCACGCGAATCAACCTGCCATACAACAGCTTCCGAGGTGAAATCCCTCAAGAAATCGGTCGTCTGAGTAATCTGCAGCATATCGGCTTCACTTACAATTCATTGGAAGGAAAGATCCCAACCAATATAAGTCACTGTAAAGAGCTTCAAACGTTCCATCTGGAATACAACCATCTTATTGGGACAATTCCGGATCAGCTCAGTTCATTGAGGAATTTAACTCGCTTCGGTTTAGGCGCTAACAACCTTACTGGAACTATCCCCGCTTGGATAGGGAATTTCTCTTCTTTGTATGCTCTTTCACTTGCATTGAACAATCTACATGGAAGCATACCGGAAGATCTAGGCCGTCTAAAAAGCTTGGGACTATTCGTAGTGTGGGATAACAAGTTGTCTGGTACAGTTCCTGCTTCAATTTATAATATTTCTTCTATATACTATTTCACTGTTGCTCAGAACCAGTTGCAGGGAAAAATACCAACAGATGTAGGAACTACTCTCCCTAATCTTGTGGTATTTGCTGGTGGAGTTAACAAATTTACGGGGAGTATTCCTCTTTCCTTGTCAAATGCTTCCGCACCTCAAGTGCTTGACTTCGCTGAAAATGGTCTAATTGGGGGTCTGCCCCTCAACCTTGCACACTTGAGAAACTTATCAAGACTCAACTTTGATGATAACAGACTAGGAAGTGGAAAACCCGGTGATCTGGACATTATCAGGCTGTTGAGTAACTGTACCTTCCTAGAAGTTTTGGGTCTTGCAGGGAATTTTTTTGGAGGAGAATTACCAAAATCAATAGCCAACCTTTCGACCCATCTAGAAAGTTTTACTATAGGAGGAATGTGATTCATGGAAGAATTCCTCCTGGTATTGGAAACCTCATAAACTTGACTTCCCTGGGATTGGAAGGTAACCAATTAGGTGGTAGTGTTCCTGATGAGCTTGGAAAGCTTCAGAGGCTAAATCGTCTATATTTGAATGTCAACAAGTTTTCCGGGCCAATGCCTCCCTCCTTAGGCAACCTTACTTCATTGACAAGGTTCTTCATGGAGGAGAATAGGCTCGAAGGAAACATACCTCGAGCCTCGGAAGATGCAAGAATTTGCTCGTTGTTAACCTTTCTAGCAACAATCTCAATGGTAGCATACCTAGAGAGGTTATGAAAATTTCCTCCCAGTCCATTTCTTTGACCTTGTCTAATAATTCATTGACAGGTTCACTACCAAGTGAAGTTGGTGAACTAGTTCATCTTTCGGAGTTGGATGTCTCCAGAAACAAGTTGTCAGGTGAAATACCCAGCAGCCTCGGAAAATGTACGAGTTTGAGCAGCCTGCATCTGGAGGACAATCAATTTGAAGGGAAAATTCCTAAATCTTTGGAAAGTCTAAGAGGATTGGAGGACATGGACATTTCTCGCAACAACCTTTCCGGGCCGGTTCCTGAATTCCTCAGCAAGTTTTTGGCTCTCAAGCGCCTCAATCTTTCTCATAACAATTTTGAAGGTGAATTGTCAAGAGAAGGAATTTTCTCAAATGCATCAGCCGTGTCAGTGCTTGGCAATATTGCGCTTTGTGGTGGTATCCCAGAACTACTTTTACCGTCATGCCCCAATGATAAGCCTAGAAAAATGTTTTCTAAACATGTAGCAGTTCTGGTAATTTGTTTAGCTACATTGGCTATAATTTTGAGTAGCTTCTTTGTTCTCTGTTATTTGGTAAAATGTTCAAGACGGAGACCTTTAACTTCATCGTCTATGGAGAATTTGCAATCTTACGTCTCTTATTCGGATCTTTTTGAGTCAACTAATGGTTTCTCTGAAGAAAATCTAATTGGCTCGGGTAGTTTCGATTCTGTCTACAAAGGACTGCTTGCCGGAGACAAAAAGTTGGTTGCTGTGAAGGTATTGAACCTTGAACAACAAGGTGCTTCGAAGAGTTTTGTAGATGAATGCAAAGCTTTAAGCAGTGTGAGACACCGTAATCTTCTCAAGATTGTCACCGTCTGCTCAAGCATTGATCGTCAAGGAAATGACTTTAAAAGCCTGGTTGTCGAGTTCATGGCTAATGGAAATCTAGATGAATGGTTGCATCCAAGAAATGGCGAACAACGCCAAATCAGAAGATTGAACTTTGTTCACAGATTGGACATAGCAATTGACGTTGCTTCTGCGTTGGATTATCTCCACAACAACTGCCAAACACCTATAGTTCATTGTGATCTAAAGCCAAGCAATATCCTACTTGATCAAGGCATGGTTGCTCATGTCGGCGATTTTGGACTTGCAAGTTTCGTCTTCGAAGCGTCTGAAAATTTTTCCGGTAAACAAACATTGCAAGTTGGGCTAAAAGGTTCGATTGGATACATTCCTCCAGGTACGAATCTTTTCAATGAAGCTAAATAAACTACTTATGTTTATACAATGTAAAACCGTTTGTCACTGAGTTAACATACAAATGTGTTATCGGGTAGAAACTTTTGATATACATGGTGGTTAGTTGTCATTTTTAATCTGGTATATGCATTTTTGTAAATCATTTACGTCACAATTTTATAAACACATACCAATAAAAGAATTACAACTAACATATGAATTCTCAACAACACACTTGCCTCTGACAATTTAGTGAATGTTTTGAATTGCAGAGTATGGAATGGGAGGCAAGGTTTCCATTTTGGGAGATAGTTACAGCTATGGAATTATGTTGCTGGAAATGTTCACGGGAAAAAGACCTACGGATGACATGTTCAAAGACGGTCTCAGCATTCACCAGTTCACGTATATGGCTTTTCCAGATCACGTCACGGATGTAGTTGACCCGTCCTTGCTCTTTGAAGAGGCTGGTGATGATGATGATTTTATGAGAAATCAACGTGACTTAGAAGAGCAGACCATAATGGAAGACGGCAAAAACGAGTCAACGGGAAAAGAAGAATGGAAGAATGCTTGGTCTCGGTGATGCGTGTTGGATTGCTGTGCTCCAATGTTGATCCAAGAGATAGGCTGCTTATGAATGTGGTTGTCAACAAAATACAAGCAATTAGGAACTCCTATCTCAAATTCAAGAACAAAAGGAAGTCATAATTTTCTTTTGTTCTTTCTTTCTTTCTTTCTTCTTCTTCTTATTCTCTTCTTTTTTTTTTTTTTTTTTTTTTTTTGGGTGCAAATAAGAGCTTTATTTTTGTAAAGCATTATATTTCTCTTCTCTTGATTGCCTTGTAAAATTCAATGGGAAAAATTCCTTCTTTTACAGAAACACATTCACTACAGAGCAATGGAGCTATGTTTATCAAACTTGCATATTTTTATGTTTATTTTTACAAATAAATTTGTACAATTTACTCTAATTTTTTCTGCATCCAACGAGTTGATATAACTTAATTTTTTTTATTGGTGAATTTGCTTTTATAGATTGTTACACTAATGGTAAGATTTTTCTTTATTTGATTGGTAAATTTTCTTTTTTTTTTTCTTTTTTTTTTTTCCATCACGTTAGGCTTATAGATGTTGCTCAAGGCATTTTAATTCAAAAATTTCGGGAACCAAATTCAATATTGAAATGAAAGATAAACTTAAGAAAGTTCAAAAACTTCATTTACTATGTAATAAATATCAAGTTAAGATTTTATAATTACTGCAAAAAAAACAAAACAAAACAAAACAAAACAAACAAAACAAAAAAAAATCAGATTTTAGAATGTCTTTTGACTAATATCTTTTTCTATTGATTGACTTTTATGGTTTAAAGCAAAAAAACTTTTGTAAACAAGTGGAATATGTATCACATTACATCTTCATACACATATGGTTACCTTCTTTGTTCAAAATAAGTAGCTTCAGTCAAACAAATTTCTTTGCGGATTCATTATTTTTTCTTTCTTTCTTTTGGTAAAAATAAAGGGGAAAAAAAAAAACAAGACAGAAAAAGAGTGCAAATTTATATTTTTGTTTGCAACAGCACACATGCTTAGTAAGAATAAAAAGTTAAAAAAAAAAATGCAGGCAAGTTTCAAGAGAACTTAATGAGGGGATATCTGATCAAATTCAATTCCTTGACAACATTGTTAATGTCCTTTCACTCTCAGGGCATGTCTGCGGAACAAGCAACGCCAATTCCTAGAATTGCAGCCAAGCACTCTTGTCTTGTATCCTTTTGGCCATTAATAATCTCATTGCTATGTTCTTCTTCTTCTTCTCCTTCTCCTCCATGCACAAACAATGGATCTAGGACTTCTGATATTTGTCTTGATGATGATGCCCTCTTAACATAATTACGGAGATCCCCGTCTTTAAACATTTTGTTAGTCGGCCTTTTCCCTGTGAACATCTCCAACAAGAGTATCCCGTAGCTGTATACATCCCCTTATGTTGAAGCCTTACTTCCCATGCCATATTCTATAGAAACAAAAGCAAAATAAATATTTACCAAAAAAACAAAAACAAAAAAGATAAGCTAGAGTAATGCTTAGAAGTGGTAAGTTTGTACATCACAACTCTTCTTAAAATGCATATTTGAAACAATTTTTCAAAACGTCGTTTTATTTACTTTTTCTGTATGAAAGAGGACTAACTTTGTTTACTTTGAACGGAAATTAATACGGTCATAATGAACACATAACAAATACTTTGTCATCACTCACCGTTTGTATTGATTGAGAACTCTTAATTATAACCAAGTCTATTATGTCTCCTAATTTATTTTCTTGTATAACCTTAATTTTGTGCTTCCAGATTAATGAAATTAAACATTGCAATGCGTTTAATGGGCGTAATTATCGAATAATAGAGCAGACAGTGGCTGGTATTTAATACATATATATATATATATGTTTGTATTTATTGCTTATTTATGGTTTAACTAAGTGAAAACCAATTGGATTGTACAAAAATTGAGATTTTTAGGAGATTGTTGGCTCTTGGTTTAATGTTTTTCGTTGAATTATTGATTGCAAAGCAAATTAGAAAATGCCTCGGCTATGATATCAAGAAATGATTGACCATTTCACGCATGCCATTGAATTTTTATATAAGCATTTCTACAATAATGGGGACAACGTAGTTAATTGTTGATGTCGTAATCTGCTCCGACCACAAAGTACCAGTTCCGACCACGCTCGGCGACGTGAAGTCAGTTCCCGTCTTCTCAGAAACTGGTCGAGTAGACGGACGCCGGCCGACCAAAACATTAGCCGGCCACATCCCACAGTCTCGCTAGAACGGGCTGTATACTCGGACAAGGTTGTGCTCCGAGCACCCGACCCGAGTGGTAGACCCCGAAC
>BKCH01001037.1:0-64885 GCA_008635985.1 Ficus erecta
CAAACAAGAGAATTTTCCCTTTCAAAAAGGAAATGTGATCCAAACATATATATTTTAGTGTGAACTTATACCTAACACCCATGTACATCTGCAAAGAGGAAAGAAAATGAATACGAATGTATAACAGGAATTTTATGATGGGGATAGACATTGGTAGGGATAACATTTTTTTTCCATGGAGACGAGGTTGTGTGGGGTTCCTGATTCTAATACGACTGGTTTTGGGATTGTTAATGGGTTTTGGGGTGGTAATGTGGACAAATTCTTGTCTCCGCAGTGGGGTGGAACGGGGATGGGAGAAAACTCCCCGTCTTGATCTAATTATTTAAGAAAAAATGCACAAATTATTTTTAACATGTATTTTAATATTCATCCTAATCTCTAACATCGTTCTCTAACATTATTTTGTTGAAATTTGATTTCTTTGAATTTTTGTTGAAATTTAACTTATTTTTTGGTTCTAACTTGTTAAAATTTTGTCAGTTATGAATATTATAATGAGAATTGAGGCGGATATACGAAAGATACTTCCAACAGGGATTTTTTGCCTCTGCTTAAGTGGGGAAGGAAGCAGGGATGAGAATTGTTTTGAAAAGTGAATACAGTGATGCATTTCTAACCTTGTCTCGTCCAATCACCATGCCTAAATGGTAGGCTCTACGTTTGTAGAGTTAGAGATTTGTGATGTCTCTAGCCATGTGAGCTCCACACTCGTAGAGCTACGGATTTGTGACGCTTCTAATCATGTTCGAACAAGAAAATGCTCTTATCATACATGTATTATCTACAAATCGCGTTAGATTAAAAAAATATTTAAGATAATTAAATGAAGCTTGATAAAAATTTTATTTGAAAATGTGTTCTATTTGTAGGTACATTAATATTTGAGACAATAAGAATTCTCCCATGAATAATTAGCATTTTCTTTTCCTTACTTTTTTCTAGCTAGAGAACAAATATATAAAAGATAGACTAAAAATTTTCAACAAGTGACTGATATCCAGTCAAATTATTTATCTCTAAACAATGGGATGGGAAAATAAAGCAAAAATCATTAAGATTCTATATACTTTTTTTGGGGTCATTTTTCATATAATTGTCCAAAAGATAATTTTTCTTTTGAAATACAGTTCCACTAAATCCATCGAGGACACTTTTTAATAATAATAATAATAAATTGCCCAGGACTCTGATGGGCTAAAAAGTAAAAACCAGGAAATGAGAACAAAATAATGAAATTGTAACATATAACATATTTATAGATACTTTTAACGTTTGTAACAAATTTTTCAAAAGATAATACAAAAATTATTAAAAAAATAGCACTAAGTAATAAATTTTAATCTTCTAATTGAAAATTATAGCATATTTTAAAAGTAAGGAACAAAATACTATATTCCTTTTTTTTTTTCCCCTCAAATTCCAAATCTATCCCTACCTCCACAAAATGGGGCCTTTGCAAATATGGGATTAAAATGGCTATCATGTTGCAACACTAGACCCCAAAGAGAAAACATTGTAAGGATAGCCTCATTCATTAATGAATATTTTATTTTCTCCAAAATACCCTTTACAAGTAAAAAATAAAAATAAGGAAAATAAAATAAAAGGACTATCTTCTCCTAAAAAAAATAAAATTATATTGTTGAAGAAACCCCCTCCCATTGTCAAAGAAAAGAAAACGTCATCTCCTTCACCATCATTTTTTATCTCCATCATCCACATCAAAACAACCATCTTTGTATTCGGGTTAACATCTTACATCGTTTTCACATTCCAGACATCGATTTCCAGCCACAAGGAGAGGAGAGGAAGTACTAAAAGTTTGTAAAATCTCTAAAATTTTGGTAAGTTCATCTCAAACCCTCTAATTTTTTATTTAAATTGTTTTCGAAGTTGTTCAAAGGTTAGGCATTCATGGTTAGGGAGCTTAATATAGAAAAACAACAATGATTCAACCTATTTTGCACTAATTTTCGTCTTGTAAAATCTGTAAATTTGCAAAATTCTGTCATAAGAACAATACAGTGACCAGATCAGATCAGCTTGACCAGCCGGACCTACCTGACCGGTCTGGTAGTTTTGAAGACGGTCTGGTAGTTTTAAACTAGTCTTCAATTTTTATTCATTTTTTTAAAATTATTTCATAATAATCTTTTTTGTTTTTCTTATTTTTTATTTTAAAGGAAAATGAGTGAAATTATCATTTATTTTCGATATGATGGAGAATGGAAGGAGAAAGATGATGGGTCATATGAATGGTGCAGAAGGAATAAGGAAATCAAGAGCATAGTATTATTAGATGATCCGGATAAGATGAAATATTCTGAAGTTATTGATTGCATTTTTAAAAGGCTTCATGTGGACCAAAAAAATACGGAATTAAAAATAAGTTACATTCCTTTGTGTTCAATATCGTCAGGTTTTAAAATCATTTTGGATGATTTTGATGCTAAGTGTTATCTTTTATACTTTCGTAAAACGTCACAACGTAAAAGTATGCTACAAGTTGAGCTCATGAAAAAGGTTGAAAGTAGTGATAACAATGATAAAGTAGCACTTGAAGTTGAAGGAGATGCAAGATGTAATATGGAAAATGATGGAAATATTCGAGATGAGTACTTCGACGTTAACATGGAGGCACCAAGGGTTTATGATGCTGCTTTTGCACCAGGTTACGAAGGTGATGTTTTAGACGTGCCTACCTTGGAGGAACGCCCTAATCAGGAGACAACGACATCTGCCCCAACTCCGAAATGACAACGTTCATGCATAGAACTAGACCCGATCATGGGTCATTGTGAACTATTAGCAATAGATGACACTTCTGTGTCTTTTAGTTTTGATGATGGTATGGGTATTGCAGTTGGTCAGGAATTTGAAAGCAAGAACGAGATGAAGAACTTGATAATCGATGCTTTATTGAAAGCTTATTTTGATTATAAAATAGTTAAGTCAACCACAAAGTTGTTTGTGGTGAAATGTACAGTCCTAGATTGCAAGTGGGCACTACGAGCTGTGAGGATCACGAACTCAGATCGTTTCTCTCTCCGAACATATTACAACACTCATACTTGCTCTGCTAGTTCGGTGGATAAACGAAATGGACAAGCAACTGCAGATTTAGTTTTAAATATGTTAAAAAAGGAGTTTCCAGGTCAGCTTGAGACACCTAGCCCGAAGAGAAGTGATAGACATGATGAAAAATCGTGGCATGTCAATATCCTACTTCAAAGCTTGGAGGGGCAAACGAAAAGCAGCAAGTGATGTTAGGGGTGCACCAGAGGTCAGTTTCGAGATTCTTCCTAGCTATTTGCACATGATAAAGTTAATGGACCCTGACATGGTCACACACTTGGTAGTAGACAAAAATCAAAGGTTCAAGTACCTTTTCATTGCGTTAGGCACGAGCATCGAGGGATTTAAAGCAATGAGAAAGGTAATTGCGGTTGATGGAACCTTTTTGAAGACCAAATACAAGGGAACAATGATCATCACCACTGCCCAAGATGGCAACTACCATCAGTATCCTCTTGCTTGGGGAGTGGTTGACTCGGAGAATGACAAATCATGGAAATGGTTTATGACGAAACTTGAGGAGCTCATACCCGAACGAAGAGCTGGTCATAATTTCTGATAGGCACCAAAGCATCCACAATGCAGTTGAAAAGGTATATAAAAAGTTCCACTATGGATTTTGTGTATGGCACCTCTCTCAAAATATCAAATCATGTGTTCACCGAAGATCTCATGTTAGAGCCGGAAAGGGTACATGCAAGGTCAAGGTTAAAGATACCATCGTAAGTAAGTTCATGAAAGTCGCTAAGGCATATTCTGAGCACGAGTTCAACCGACTCTATGATGACCTAAAGAATAGATATCTTGCCGCCGCAGAATATCTTGATGATCATGTAGATGTCAGAAAATGGGCTAGGTGCCACTTCACAGGATCACGTTACAACATCTTGACTACCAACGGTACCGAGAGTATTAACAGTGTGTTAAAGAAGGCAAGAACATATCTTTTGTTGCCCTTGATTGATTCAATTGTAGAGAAAATCTCTGAATGATTCAACAATCACCGTAGGGAGTCAAGTCGTGGATCTTCCTCACAATGCTTAACTCCAATGGTGGAGAAAACATTGAATACAAGATACAAAGAGTCCACAATCTTGACTGTGAAAGAACTAAATAGTACTTCACTTGAGTATTATGTCACAAGATCGAATGACAGTTTCTTGGTTGATCTAGGAAGGGGAACCTGCACATGTAAAGTATTTGATATCGACAAAATTCCTTGTGTCCATGCCTTGCAGCATTCCCAAGAGGTAAGGATAAAATGCATGATTTATGCTCAAAATACTATCTAAAGGAGGTATGGGCATTGGCTTATGTCCAAACCATTTATCCCGTCCCGAGCTCATCAGAGTGGGTTATCCCAAATGACATAAAGACTGCAAAGGTATTGGTTCCTGATTTCACAAAAAAACGTGAGAGGCTTCAACAAACCAGATTTCCTTCTTTTAGAGAACATCGGAAAGGCAAAAAAAAGCGATCATGTTGGGATCTATATGTGTCATAAGGATATAAAATCAATTATAGGGATTTTATGTAAATATTACATTTTGATATTAATAAAAAAAGGTTATTCATGTTTAATAAGTTGTGTCCTATTTACTTTCATTTGTTGATTGTATGATTATTTTGAGCAAATATAAAATACTCATAGGCTGTTGGTAGTATATCGAATTACCTTATGTATACGGGGTATACATAGAAGACGTGGTAATTTGATAACAGTCTAAATAAATGGTTCGCAATCAATAGAATAAGATTTAGGGATCTTATTTATGATAAGATTGTAAAGGTTGTCTACTTCCTTGAAGGGATGGTTTGTCTTGACCATCGGATTGGTTCCGAGTAGAAACTTTAATGTATACCAGTATTGAGGTATGACATTGGACTGGACCTAAGGTGTTAATTGATTCGGTTTAATAATTCCATTTATAAGAATCAATGATGCTTTGATTATCATCCTGCATTAATCTTAATCCTGAAATGAATACTTGAGTTCGCATCCATGATTTATGCACTTTGATTCACTATAGGTGAGACACTGATAATTGATGGTCAATATACTTGTGTTTTGGGTGTATGACTTATGGATGAAGAAATCAAGAATCTTAGATACGGAATCCATAACTATCTTAACGATAATACATGTTATCTACTTAAAGGCATTATTCGGGAATTGAAAGATAATATAACAAGATCTTGGCCATCGGTTTATTTTGTGTTCTCTGATGGTTTGCCGATTGTATGGCTTTACAATTGGTGGTTCTTTCAATGGAGAATAATGGAATTTTTAAGTTAAAATGATTGAAAAGGTAAAACGGAAAAAGTCCTTAATTCAATCATGGATAACATATGGGGATTAAGCAAGCGATGAATAAATCATGGAAGAAGCACTGCGTTAGAGAGCTTTCGTAATACGATATGTAAACGGGAATTCAGCTTCAGACTTTTAGTGGAATAGTCTTGAAGTTGATAATTGATGAATAATTAATCCGGGATTAATTTTTCGCAATTATAGGAGCCTCTTTACATATTTCTATCGGGTCCCTCTACTAGCTCATATAGTTCCACGAAGCGTCTTGAGATTTGTTCCTAATGAGATCGGTAAATTAAATGGGAATTTAATAATATCTATTAAGAAATGATACTCTCTAACATGCAATCCCGAAAGGATTGGACATGTGAAATTAATATAGACAAATAATGTGATTTGTCAACAAATGATTGGTTGTAAATAAAATAATTATTTGTTATTTTGGTTAATTGAATTTTAGAAATAAGGTTGTGTTTGAATTATTTAATTTTTGAAAACAAAATTTTTCTCTCCTAATTATAGGGCACGGTTTTTTAATAGATGGAGGGAAGAAGATTTTGTTTCAAAATTATTTAAATATATTACAAACATTAAATTATTTATTGATTTAAATAATGGAACTTATTTGATATATTTTCTTTTCTTAAAGAATGTTGCACATTTTTTTGGTGGAAAGGAAATCTAAAATATTCCATTTATTTAAATTAATTAAATATGGATAATGTTTGTGAAAAATATTTATTTAAATATAAATAAGAAAATCTTATTTAAATTCAAAGGTTTAAAAGGAGTTTGAATCAAGATATGATTAGGACTTTTTGACTAGTCTAGATTCTTGATTTAAATTTGAACCATCAATCAATATCCACATGAAGGGGAGCACAAATTTTTTGAGTTTCTCCTAGCAAAAAACTGTCCATAAGGTTTAAAGAACCTAGAGCGGAATTTGAATGATCCTTTGGTTCAAAAGATTGTCCAGAAAAATAATTATTAATTATTTTTCAAGTAGGAGATATTTTTGAAAAATGATTGGAGTATTATATAATGGCTAGGGGTTCTTGAAAAAACCAACCATCATATCATACTCATAGGTGGACGGTTTTTGGGAGAGAGAAAAACGCAAAAATCTAGTTTTTTGTGCTTGAGAAAAATTCGTCCTTCTTGGGTGTGAGAAAAAGAGATAAATTTTCATTAAATCAAAATTGTGAGGAAGGTTAAGCCAAGTGATATTTTTCATTGAAGGTTAACCGGTTCCTGTTTTGTAGTTTTGAATAACAAACCCGGATCGAATTCTCAACGAGGTACATCGATATTGAGAAAGTGGGATCTAGACTTCGGAAGAATCACCGGTCGCTTGGATTCATAGCACGTGTGCCCACACACACTTTAAGACGTGGGGACTCGAGAATAGTAGAGAAGACAAGTTGATCGACGCTCTAGCAATTTCGGAATCCGAGAAACAAGGTACGTTTGATCATGTATTTAATTTATTGTTATATACATCATGAGCTTCTTTTCGGAATAGGCATAAAAATTTTAAAACTTCTGCCGCGCCGTAACTCTGATATCAGAACCGTTTTTTTCAACAGGTATTGCCTCCTGATTTCACAAAAAAATATAGGAGGCTTTAACAAACCAGATTTCCTTATATTGGAAAACATCGGAAAGACAAAAAGAAGCGATCATGGCAAGCAACTTTTCATAAGAGCTCGGAACTGACATCCCCCCTTTGAATATATTTGATCAGAATAGATTTTCATAAAATATGATCATGTTTTTATTTTTAACTTTTACTAAAGATTTTGGATTAGATCTCTTGTATTACTAGTTGAATTATGTTTGCAGTGATGAATTGTGTTTTGGACATTATAGTGGCTGAAATCATTTTAATTCTTTTTTGCAGGGTCCTTAGTGTTGGTATTTGATTAAACTAAGTCAACATGTTGTCGATTTTTTATTTAAATAAATTTTACTTTCTTATATTTATATTTAAGGAATGCAAAAATACTTTGGTGCCATGACTAAAAAGACCGACAACCCTTCAATGTAAATAAATACCGGACCCACTTGTCCACTCAAGCCAGTCTGGCAGGTTCGAAAAATCAGTTAAGAAAGCATCCTTTCACTTTGGTGTCATGACCGGCAAAATCGACAACCAGTCTGGGTAAAAAAAAAATTACTTAGTTTGGGTGACTGGAAAAACTAATAAAAAAAAATACAAAAACACTTTGATGTCATGACCTGAAAGACTGACAACCCTTCCATATAAATAAATACCCGACCCATCTGACCATCAGACCGGTATGGCCTGTTTGGAAAGCATGATATCACTTGGGCGTCATGACCGGAAAAACCGACAATTGGTCCTGATAAAAAAAATTACCTGGTTTGGGTGACTGGAAAAACTAATAAAGAATGCAAAAACACTTTGGTGTTATGACTTGAAAGACCGACAACCCTTCTATATAAATAAATACCGGACCCACATAACCGCTTAGACCGGTATGGCCTGTTTGGAAAGCATGGCATCACTTGGGTGTCATAACCGGCAAAACCGATAACTGGTCTGGATAAAAAAAATTACCTGATCTGGGAGACTGGGAAAACTAATAAAGAGTGCAAAAACACTTGGTGTTATGACTAGAAAGACCGACAACTCTTCCATATAAATAAATACCAGACTTACCTGACCGTTCAGGCTGGTATGACCTGTTTGGAAAGCATATTATCACTTGGGTGTCATGACCGGAAAAACTGACAACTGGTCCAGATAAAAACAAATACCTGGTCTGGGTGACTGGGAAAACTAATAAAGAATGCAAAAACACTTTGATGTCATGACCTGAAAGACCGACAACCCTTCCATATAAATAAATACCAGACACACCTTACCGCTCAGGTCGGTATGGTCTGTTTGGAAAGCATGATATCACTTGGGTGTCATGACTGGCAAAACCGACAACTGGTCCGGATAAAAAAAAATTACCTGGTCTGAATGATTGGGAAAATTAATAAAGAATGCAAAAAAAACTTTGGTGTCATAACCTGAAAGACCGACAACCCTTCCATATAAATAAATACCAGACCCACCAGACCGCTCAGGGCGGTTTGGAAAACAAGTTACGAATGCATCATTTCACTATGGTGTCATGATCGGCAAGATCGACAAACCTTCCATATAAATATATACCGGACCCACTTGACAGCTTAGGTCGGTATGACTGGTTTCAATAATCGTTAAGACTTTTCATATCACTTTGGTGTCATGACCGTAAAAACTGGCAAGACCGATAGCCAATTAGGGTAAAAAAAAAAATACTTGGCTAGCTTAACCGTTCTTCTCGGTCCACTCAATATTATGGAGCCAAACAGCTCGATTGTATGGTACACTAATGACAGTTATCTCGATCAAACTGTCAGTTATATGTTCGTAACTCATGTATTCTATTTAGTGAAAGAACAAACCAATCTTCTCGCTTACCTTATATGCCGTAGTATTAATTGATAATTTTACTCATGACTTTAGACTTTTTGATCACACTAACAAAATTAGAATAATATTAAAATAGATATTGTTGTCACACTAACAAAATTAGAATAATATTAAAATAAATATTGAAAACCCTCTTAAAAAAAGAATATTAGGACAAAATGGTGCCAATCATGTCAATCTTCTTGGTCCACTCAATATTATAGACTAATCCGTTCGGTTGTATGGTCTGCTAAAGACGGTTATCTAAGTTTGATTGAATTATTTGTGATCCGTATACTCCGTTTAATGAATGATTGAGTTATTCTTCTAGGTCAAATTTTTTCTCAATTGACTTGTGTGTTTCTTTAATGGTTAGTTAATTTTCTTGAATGGTCACGTAATAGTCAATCATTGATTGACTTACGGCCAATTACTAATTACCCATAATGTAAATCACTAAATTTGACATCACTGATTGATCATTAGTCAATCAACAATGAAACAAGACAAATAACTATCTTATGACTGCCTATGCCGATTAGGAATATTTTTACCCAAACCGGGGCGATCTTGTCGGTTTTTCTGGTCATCACACCGAAGTAGTATAATGCTTTTTATCTGGTTTTCTTGACCAGCAGGACTGGCCTGATCACATATGCCGGTCATGAATATTTTTACCCGGATTGGGGTGATCTTGTCAGTTTTACTGGTCATGAAACTGAAGTAATATGATGCTTTTAATCTTTTTTTTGGGGCCGACATAACTGGCCTGACCGCATTTGCCGGTCAGGTATTTTTTTACCCGAACCAACTAGCGACCTTGTTGGTCTTACCACCGAAGTAATATGATGCTTTTAATATGTTTTTCCAGACCGGCATGAGGTATGTTTTACCCAAAGGCCTAAAAGCATATGTCGGTCAGGTATTTTTTTACCCGAACCAACTAGCGACCTTGTTGGTCTTACCACCGAAGTAATATGATACTTTTAATCTATTTTTTCGAACCGACATGACTGGCCTAACCGCATATGCCGGTCAGGAATTTTTTTTACCTGAACCAACTAGCAACCTTGTTGGTCTTACCACCGAAGTAATATGATGCTTTTTATCTGTTTTTCCGGACCAGCATGACTGGCCTGACCGCCTATGCCGATCAGGAATTTTTTACCCGGACTAGCCTGACCGCCTATTTGGTCACCATAATAACTTATTTTAATCAAACACCATAACTTAGGCCGTGAAAAAAACAATATAGAAAAAAATTTGGATGCCATAAATGCAAGACGTGCCGCATAGAATTGGTTCAAAAGTAAAACCAAATACATATATAAAGTGTTTAAGGAATCCAATAATTATGGTAAATATTGATTGCCATCTTCTCTCTATAAAATTTGACAATCTCATCATTTATTAACTCAAAATTGTGCCATTGCATATCGAACTCGATATATTTGATGGCATATAAGGCACAATCTCCCATGTGTTAAACAATATGTTTGTTAGTGTTTGTAATTATAAATGACAAATAAAAAATTAAAACATTTGAAGTACACTTACAATTTCTCGTTCTACAGATGGTTGAGTGGTCGCTTATAGGGCCATGGAGAAGGATCAAGGTGGCCGAAATGTCTAGATTTTTGAAGTATTAAGAGAATCATCTTTTGCACGGGCTCTATAAATCTATAAATCTTTACTTTCTCGTAACATTTTCAATTGCAATAAAAAACCACTAGCGCTGCAGTTATCAAATCAACTTTCACCGAAACCCAATTTTTTTCTCTTTCTTTTTCGGTGGCGTTGGTGTCCAATGTGTCATATAAATTAAGCATGAAGTAAAGTGCCTTGGCACCATTCTAACATTTTCCCATCTTGGGGATGTCACCTCTCACGTATGTCATGAAATAGTCATCTATGATCCCATCTTCATTGGCATTCATCACCATTAATTGGCCAAAGATCTCATCCAAAATGACGACGTCTGGATTGATGACATCTCGATACTTGGGCTGTTTTTTTTTTCTTATTCCATACATGGCTTCTTCTATGTGCTACAAAAAAAAAAAAAAAAAAATTGTAGTATGAGTCAAAAATCTTTTACTAGAAAAAAAATTACATATAAGAAAAAAAGCTTAGATATAGTGTTGTTTAGTAGAGAATCACTTATATCACTTAAAAGCCAAAACTGCTCAGTTATTATCTTATCAAAGAAATAGTACCCTTGTGTTAACCCAAGACCAAAAGTAAATGGGGGCTTCGAATCTGAATTCTTGTAGTCTTCAAATGATTTTCGCATACTGTCCGGTAGGTGCAATGGATCGAATTATTTGATCGACCCTTTACGAAACAACGTCTTCTTTGGGCCGGGATCGGTGTATGGAGTTCTCTTATATTTTGACTTCTTTAGATGTCTTTGAGGTCGTCTCTTGGGTTGCTCAACATCCAAAATATCCTCTTCACAATCCTCATCACTCAAACAAGTCGGAGTCTGATAAAAGATTTTATTGAGGTGAGAATCTTCCATGTCTCTTTCTACATTGATTTTAGTTTCAAAACAAACATCTGGAGGTGCATTTGTAACATCCTAAACCTCAAAGTCACTACCTCCATTTATTATATCACTAATACCTCCATTATTCTTACTTTTACCTTCACTTTTCTCCTCTTCACCTCCACCTCTACTAGAGTCAACCTCAACAACTCCACCTATAGTACTCACATCAACTGCATATATATCATTTTGAGCCTCAATATCACCACCGACAATAATTCTAACATCAACACCTCTACTATGCTCACCTCCACCTCCACTGCTCTCACCTCGATCTCCACCTTTCCAGTCTCTGATTGTTGCTAAGCAAATCTTGACACAATGTTTGTCAGTATATCAACGCGGTTACTATTTTTGGTTATCAATTTCTCTAATTATGAAAACTGAGATTCATGTTCGGTGCACATCTTTTCTATTGTTTGCTTTAGAGCTTGAATCTCACGTAGCACCATTGAATTGTCAGCATGAGAGCTAGCTTGTGGAGGTATAGACTCGTTGACAGTAGGGTTAGACGACAGATACCTAGTTTGCTCAGCTATAGTGGTACCCTGTTGAGGCATAGACTGCTCATGTATAATATCTTCAGGCTTCTCTATATCTCTTCCTTGAACTCTCTCACCATAACCATGAAGGAAGTTATGTCGGCCTTCTAGATTAGCATGTAATAAGTCCTCCCAAAAGATGCTTGTTCCAGAATCTAGGATGGTTGCCTAATTGTCCACAATGGCGTCGGGATTATCATGATAAGGAACAAACCCTTTATGTGGTTGGCTTTCTGCTCCTCCAAAGTTGGGACAAGGATGCTCTTTATGTTCTGAAATTTAGGCACTTCAAATTAGTAACCTACAAATCAAGACGTATCTACGTAATATAAAACAAAATAAAACAAAACAAAAGACAAACCGTACTCTCCCCAACTGCATGAAGAATTTCCTGCAATGGTGGAGCTTGTTGTCGATGAAACTTTGTTTTCCATTGACAAATTCTTGGCACCGGTCTTTTAACGTCTTTTCTAATCTCAGCATACATTGGGGTCAAGGCAGGAATACACTCAAATGGTAGAAACTATACTAATGAGCAATAAAATATATTAAATTGCAAACATTTTAGAACAAATTAAATGTGAGAATCTTATAATTGAAACAAAATTTACATACCATCAATGGTAGTATGAACGCATGACAATTCCATCTTGTCAACTTCTCAAAAGCGTATTTCCATTTTGCAACTATGTCTAACTTCTAGACCTGAGTCATCAAATATTGATATGTCTTTCTTCCCCATGGGTAATTGGCACACCAATCTAGGTCTTCAATCATTTTAAAGAGGTTGTAATCAATTCTTTGGTCGGGTTTTTCTGGACCACGGAGGACTGCATACAGAAAGTATAGGACAACCAACTTCAACTTATCATTTAGAAGGGTCGATCTCTCTTTTTCTCTTTCTCTGATTTCGCTACTGCGCCTCTTTCTATTGCTCTGATTCTCCTCGGGAGGGATGACCATACCTTTCAAGTATTCTTAACATCATTTTGCGAAATCTTTTTCATTTCGCAAAAAACTCTTTCTCTAAATTTGTTTCCTGTATAACAAGCATCCTCATTATAATCAAAACAATTAAGTCCACTTATAATTGCATGCTCCATGAGCTAGTACCTAATGGGGATGCCATTCAAAACGAACCATATTTCATAGTTCTTTTTTGTAACCATTGCTCGGGATATTAACATCCATAATATGGTTAAAGTTATTTTGATGTGGTCTGTAATATTAAATAGGTGGTCAAATTGGGACTTCTTAAACCACTATACGCCATTAGAGTGGTCCTGTAAGGCATTGATCACAGTATCGACAACATCCTTTGATAAGTGCTTGATTGAAATTTTACATTTGAAATTGATTTGATCTATATTCAATTTCAAAATGGGTGATGGGAGGTCCAAAACCTATATTTACATAAAATCACATATTAATAAAATATATTTTATAATAAAACCTAATAACATAAACAAAATATTCAATTAAATATTATAAATAATTTAATACTTCTCCAAAAATTCGACAGCATAACAACTTACTTTTATTGACATCCAAATTCAAAACTTGTAAGTTATAGTTTAAAAAATATATTGACCACATTACTACTGCAAGAGGTATCTCCCAGAATAGTTTAATTAATGTCAAATTTTAGAATGCATAAATATAATTGATAACTTACCTTTGGTATTGTGATTGGCGGCGATTGAGGTGACGTGTTGCCATCCGGTTGGGGTATGGTCCTACTTACTCCTTCAGAGTCATTTTCCGAGTCCATCTCCGGTGGTTCTAAATATCGACGCTGTTGGGTAGGATGAGAAGAGTATGCTGATGACGTCCGGCTTCGTGCTATAACTAGAAATGAAAATGATAAAAATATAAAAGTGCATTCTCCCCATTTGTTTGTCCAATATATATATATATATATATGCATTTGTGTGACGCGCAAAAGAAAAACATTATTTCCTTTTTATTGGACAAAAAGGGATCACATATGATGACTTATCTATTATTCACTAAGGCGTTGGTACACTGAATGGAGCAATGATATGTACTCATCATTGACTTGATATGTAACATTTTTTTTCCCTGAAATGCAGACTTTTCACTTCAAAAGGAACGGGCAAAAAGCTAATTTAGACTAAAACATCCCAAAAAAGAAATCCTCTAACACGCTTTGGGGACTTTTATATAAATTATGTTTATTGTAATTGTTTATGAATTTCTGCAAGACTTGTTTAGTTTATTGCTAAAACGTATACAATAGAATAAGTAAAGGAAGGTGAACACGCTCATCCTTATTTAAATCCAAAGTTTCTTTAAAATAAAAAAAAATTATATCAAAGTAACAACAACCAAGAATAATGCATAATTAACAATAATTAATAATAATAAAAACAACATAGTCAAGCAAGAATGTTCGGAGGCAAATAAAAATTGTTTGAGGCTAAAGTAATAACGACGATACAAATTAACAATATAACAACAGTGTAGTTAAGCTACCAAGTCTCTTATGGGGTAGGAGTTAATAACGGGAATTCAAGAAAAAAAAAAGATTTTTAATTCTATTTTAAATGGGCATTTTTTGTATTTAAAATAATTTTTTATTTTTATTTTGTTTGTGATTTATTTGGGTTATTTATTTGAGATCGAGTATAAACTCGGTTGTTTTGGATAAGCATCCACTTTGATAAATAAAAACAAATGGTAAAATATTAATTCAATGCTCCAATGATTGAAAGTACATGTTTTAAAAATTGAAAGAAATCGTTTATCACGTTCTAAGACTTTGTGTTCCTACCAATAAAGATAAAAGTACAGTTTTTAATATCAGTTTTGCTAAATGCTTTTTACTTTCCATTAGGACTTACATTTGATCAGCCTTTGGGAGTCGCTGCAAAAACTTGACTATCACCAAATTGCAAGCTCAACATGTTGTGCAATTCAAGGTTCATATTTAAATTAGAAACTAATTCAAAGAAAAAGTGAAAAAGAATGACTAAAAAAGTAATCAATGACTAGGAGTAATCAACTCTAGAAATACATTTAACGCTTCACACACGTTAATGTTTGGTTGTTTGTAATAGGTACTTAGACTATCTCTAATGTATTTATTAATGTCAATAAATTAAAACATTAAGAAAAATAATTGATGTAAAATTTGTACTCCAATGTATGATATCTACCTTTTATTATCATAATTAAGTTTGAAATTTGCAAAAGTAAAGCTAAGGCACAAAAATTTGCAACATCAACCAATCGCAATTAAATAATGAATTTAATGTTTGTTATAATTTGACGCGAAATTTTCCAACCAACATTAGCACGCATTGGAGAGAATTTTTTTTCCCCCCAAATACCAAGCCATTACCTGAGTGTTGTTCTCGTCACACTCGATGCCGTCCCACAAGCAACAATCATATTCCTCGTCTGATATCTATGATGCAACCTTGGGATAAGCCAAAGGATCAGAAGAAGCATGCTTGTCTATAACAAAGCTAGCCTTAAACTGCAACAAGACAGTGCTCTCATCTTTGAGGCAAAGTGGTCGAACATGAGAAAATAAACAAGTTAATTAACTAATATGTGATCAGATGAAGTAGCCGGGTTGTGGAAAGCAAGCCATCCATGACTGAGTTCAATAAGTGTGATTTCATTTTAAAAGGAAATTGTGATAATTTTCCAGGTGAGTTCCAAGTCTCTCTCTCTGCTAATTATCCTAAATATTTTCTAAAATGTACGAGTACTCTTAAACATCCAGACTTGAAATGAGTACGCGAGGACATTTTACGTTTGGACGTGAGATAAATGAGAGACGAAACTACCTCTAATAAAGAAGTTGATGAGCCGGTCACGTTAGTCGTCGGAGATGACAACGGCCGGCGGGCTGGGCGTGAGAGTGAGTAAGATGGGGATCTTGTGTTGGGTCCCCCTTGTTGTCTTTAAGAGAAACTGAAGGGGCCTCCCTTTTGCTGGCTTTGAATGAGACAGAGATAAGAGGAGAGTGAGAAAGAGAGATAAGAGGAAAATGAGAGTGAGTGAGACACCACCGGGTCCCCTTTGTTGTCTTTAAGAGAGAAACTGGGGCCTTTTGCCGGCTGGGTGAGAGAGAGATAAGAGGAGAGTGAGAGTGAGTGAGGTCCCCCTTTGTCGTCTTTAGCAGAGAAACTGGGGCCCTTTGGGACATTTTGCCTGGTGAGGGAGGGATCTTGAGTGAGAGAGAGATAAGTGATAGGGATTTTGACTTTTGTTTTACTCTTTGACTATTGTTTTTTTATTTATTAAATTGAAGATAAACTGAAGGGGTTTTTAGTCCTTTTATTTAAAAATTGAATTAAAAAAAATAAAAAATAAAAAGCAATCAAAACAAAGGTTATATATGCAATTGTGGTTCAATTTTGGGTTATATATGCAAAAGATCCCCACAAAAATGGCCAATATCCTGTGTTGTTTTGCTTCCACTGGAGTTGGACTGTTCTTCTTTTTCGACCAACATTTGCGATCTCCGACAACTAACGACCGCGATCCGGATGATTGACAGTCATGATCTACGGCGACGGACGGTTTCAATCCTAACGACTGATGGTCTCGATCTCCCTATTTCACAAGAGTCGAATCTCCTGGCTTTGCGAGCTACAACGCCTCCGATCTCCCCAGCGCGGTGATCGATCTCCGGGCCTCGCGAGCTTCAATCATCGAACCTGAGGTTCGCGAGATCGATCGCGAACTCCTCGGCGACATCGTGAGCTCGATCGCGATGTTAGGACGAGCCACATGTCTATCTTTGGCAATATGGCGATGAAGGTACATCTCAGAGATGGCGGCTCTCAGAATCTTCGTGCGATCTCCGCCAATGCAGCGGCGATGGAGGCGGTAGCAAATTGGGATTAGGGTTTGAAGGATTTTTGGGATTAGGGTTAGTTGCTTGAATCTGAGACTTTAATTTGAGATAATTTTGGGGTGTAATTTATAATTTTAAGAAACTTTGTGCATAAATGAAAATTATTAAGTTAAATGCTGACTAAAAGTTAATTTATTTAGCTAATGTTAAATAATATATTTACTTGTATTTACTAAATGTTAGTAAATATTCAGATTTACTAAACGTACAAAATGTATAAATTCAATATAAACAAAGAATTCTTGTGTAATTACTGTTTTTATTTAGTAAATATGTGGATTTACAGATATATTATAATGTAAATATGTGAATTTACAGAAAAAATCAAATTTTAATTAAATATTAATTTGAAAAATAATGTACTTATTTAATGAAAATTAACTTATTTTCTTCCCTTTTTTTTTGGGTAAAAAGTTACGTATTTTCTTGGAAACTAATACTTGGAAATGATATGATTGTTGGTAAATATTGGTTTTACATATTATTTACATTTATTTTCTCATATTTTTTATGTACAGAAAATTTTTTACTTTGTGAATACTACATAGTAAATATTGATATTTATCTTACAATATCAGATTTATAAGATAATAGAAAGATTGGCAGGTATATACTTGGATTAACCAGTAAATCATGTCCAGTAAATATTGGTTTTATTTTACAATTCATAGATTTACCAGACAATTTTAAATCTAAAAAATTTAGAGCTAATTTATAAATTAGTAAACACTAAGATTTACTATGGTTTACTTGATAAATTAATAGCTTTTCAAAAAACTTAAATACTAAATTCACTGATAATTACTAAGATTTACTAGTAATTACTAAGATTTAAGGGATAAATTGATAATTTTTAAAATGTTGTAATGATCTGTAAATACTAAGATTTATTAATATTTTCTGATTTACGTAATAAATTATTAATTTTTGAAACAACGTAAATATTGATATACACAATTTCCTAGTAAAGATTTACTAGTAAATACTAAAATTTACAAGTAAATATTTGATTAATTTTGATAAGGTGGTAAATTTCAATTTTTCAGTAAATATACTGTTTTATGTAGTAAATCTATTTATTTACTCTTTTTGTTTTTGCCTTTTTTATATATTAAATATATTTATTTATTATTATTGAAAATTCTAAAGCAACCCCAAAATCACATTACCCAACAACCTTCGCCGGAGAACACAAAAAGCCCGGCGACAACCACTGCGGGGAGGCCAGAGGTCTGTGCCGACGCCGGTGAGGAAGGAAGGGATATTTCCCCGCGATTTTCCCGCGATATCTCCGCAATTTTCAGGCGAAATCCTCTCGATTATCGTCGCGATTTTCCGGCCATTTTAGCCACGATCGAGCTGTTATTTTCCGGAGGAGATGCACAGATCGAGTCGTAATTGCCTACGTTTCTCGCCGCTGCGATTTTTCCGATCTGTGTTTCGTCATCAGATCTGCGTTTCCTCACCGTCTGGCGCCGACAACGACGAGGAAGGGAGGGCGATTTCCCCGCGAATTTCCAGCGCCGCGATCTATGCATCTCATCCGTTCGCGACGACGACGGCTACGACGAGGAGGGGCCTTCGTCGGCTGCTCGCGGCAGTCTGCCGTTGACGACGACGCTGGCCGACGCCGGCGATTAGTTGACAGGAGCTGGAGAAGAAGGGGGTGGGGGTAAAACCGGAATTAAAAAAAAGGGAATTTTTTTTTTTTGAGAATAAAATATTATGAATTCAATATGCTATAATTTTCACTTTTGCAAAAATATGTTATCTCGTTAAATTCATATATTAAGTTGTGTGATTTGACACATTCTCTCGTAACTTATAACATATATTTTCGGATAAATCCTTAAATTTTTTTGATAAATATTTAGATTGTTTAATATTTTATAGTAAATATTTAAATTTTTTGAAAAATAATAGATTTATCATTGATTTTGATAACAGATTCATATGCAAGTTTTTAGATTAAAACTAGGAAGAGAGGAGGAGATAGAGGAAGAATGATGATAGTTTTTATTTTTTATTTTTTATTTTTTTATGATCATATATATATCTGATTATGTTATTTATTATTATATTTAAAATTTTGTATTATAATTTTTTATTCTCCGATTAAAAATACTATTTAACTTTTTTTCCCAACCAAAGTATGTGAAAATTGGTCTAAAGTCACATCAAAGCTTTTTTTTTTTTTTTTTTTTTTTTTTTTTTTGGAACTTATTCAAAGGCTTTTTGTGAGCCAATATGAAGGAAATTGTGGAGGATAATGTAAATGGAAGAGAAATTAGGAGCCAAATTGTATGTTTAGAAAAATCAGTGATTTATTACATCAGTCAAGAAAATATTGGATCTTAAATAATGGACGCAAATCTAGGATTTGTTTTGGCCACCTTAAAAAAAAAAAAGGGAGAAAATATGGAAACAACCTTTCAGATATATACTAGTTTAATATCCGTGCGTTGCACATGAGAGGAAAATAAATAGATAAATAAATAAGAAAATTAAATAACATTTAATAATGATAGTTAGTTATGATAAATAATATAATTATAATAAGTTTCCAAAAATATAAACAAAAAAAAGGTCTTCAATAGTTCTCTTTGCATTCCCATTCCAAACCATCATCACCGTAAGCTAGAAAAACAAATTAACATAAATCAAAAAGTGAAAAAAAAAATATATATATAAATCTAGGGAAAAAAAAGAAGAAGCTAGAAATAACTTATAAAAATAAAAAACAAAACAAAAGAAAGCAGACCATACCTATATTTTGCTTTATCTTTTTTGTCTTTAATTTTTTTTTTCAGGTTCTCTCTCAATCATAAAAATGTAAAATAATAATAATAATAATAATAATAATAATATAAAAAACTTTTCTCCGGTGATGCAGAGATAAAGATAGAGAAATAAAAATGATCACGATAATTAAAAATAAAATAAAAAAAACAAAAGGAGAAAAAAACTCAACAGGGGAAAAAAAGATTGGAGAAAAACAACAAAACCAAAAATAGATTCTATTATATTTTTATTTACTGTTTTTGACAAAAAAAAAAAAAATTCAATTTGATTATATACATGCAAAACTCAAAAATTAACTATAACATCTAAAAAAACAAAACCGAACAAATGAAAAAACCAAAAATACCAAGCACAAATCGAAAAAAGAGAATAAAAAAATTTTGAAAATCGGAAATGTGCAAACAAAAATCATTAAAAATTAGAAAATAACAAAAATATGAAGAAAAGATGAATAAAAAACTAAACTTTAAAATTTAAATCTTAGAAAGTAGAAAAAAAAAAAAAAGAAAAAAAAACTAAAAAGGGGAAAAAAAGATTAAAGAAAAACAACAAAATGAAAAACAGATTCTATTATTTTTTTGTTTATTGTTTTTTACAAAAGAAAAAAAAGAAAAGAAAATAAATAAATTTTAGTTAGATTAGATACATATAAACATTGCACTTTAACACATCTTCAATAGACAAAATAAAAAATGCACATTAAAAGGGTAACAATGTCTAGTTATTGTAGCTATCAGAAAAAACAACTACAAAGGAATGGTAAATTCATCCATAAATAATTTTAGAAGGACAAAGTTGTCCAAAAACTATAGCAAACTGTAAAAGTAACTAAAGCCCAAGGGCAAAATTGCCAATCAGGAAAAAAAAGAAAGGGTAAAACCGGAATAACACTGTGGCAAAGGAAAAAAGCAACTAAAAACGAAGGGTAGAATCGTCCATTAATAATTTTAGAATGACAAAGTTGTTCCAACACTGTATCAAATAGTAAAAGTAACTAAAAGCCAAGGGCAAAATTGTCAATTGACCCAAAAAAATAAAGGGTAAAACCGGCTTAACACTGTAGTGGAGAAAAAAATAGTTAGTGATGAAGGGTAAAAAAGTCATTATGCTGTAGAAAAAGGTAAAAGTACTGTACATTTAATGTTCATTACTGTAGCGAAGTTACTGTACAGTACTGTAGCTAAAAGAAGCGAAAATAGAGAGAGAGAAAAAAAAATCATTGTTCATAACTGTTAATGTAACAGTAAAAAGGTAGCATCCTTTTAGTATATTTATATAATGTTTATATTTTTTTTTATCCTCTTTCGATGCTTGCTTAGATTTTTTACCACCTATACTTATCTAATTGGAGCTCAAAAAAACTGAGCCCCTGTTTGGTGTGTTCACTTGAGTTGGAGTTTTGAAGATATTTGGATTAAAGTTGAGTTGATATTTTAAATTGTTCGTGGTTGAAAATAAATTGTTTGGAGTTAAAAAGTGTAAAAACTTAAAATGCGTTTGAAAAAAAAATAATAAAAATATGGATTTTGTTTAGTTTTTTTCGTCATTCTATGCAATTTGAAAAAATAATCTCATTTTGACTTGAAAGTTATAAATTTTTAAAGTTTAAGTTTTAGGAGAAATTTGGAGATACAAATAATGAAATTGATTTACTTTTGGAGAAAAAAACAAAAAAACGTTTAGAAAAGTTTAATCGAAGACTATTATAATTGAGATAATAATCTAAAAATGTGGTTTTTGAGGGGCGATCCTACAAATCACCCTACAACAATCACTGTTTATTAGCATATAAAAACTTCAAATCTGCACTAAACCAAAACACCCCCTAAATTATCTACAAATAATTGAAGCAAACCTTAATATGAAAGTAAAGGATTAAAACACCATAGTAAAAGTAACTAAAAAGACTAGTCTATTATCAGCCAGGACGCCCTACTACCTTCTTGTAATTATAGTACTTGGCAATCCAGAGATAAACAAAGAAGTTGAGAAGACTAAGGATCGCCAAGAGCCAGTAGAAGTAGTCGAGATGGCCTCGGTTCAAGTTATCGGGGATCCAACCAAGACCTCCGTTCCGTGTGGTCACATTGGTTACGATGGTAACAAGCACCGTGCTCAGATAATTTCCTAATGCAACCGTTGTGAGGGAGAGAGCGGAGCACATACTTCTCATGGCGTCGGGTGCTTGGTCATAGAAGAACTCCAATTGCCCGATGAAGGTGAAAACTTCAGCACATCCAATGAGGAAGTATTGCGGGATTTGCCAAAATATTGACATAGGGATGTATTTCAGATCATAGTAGTTGTTGCTCCTCACAATGCTTAGACGAATAACCTCCAAAACCCCGGCGGATATCATGGCAACGATGGAGATGAGAAGGCCAATTCCCATTCTTTGTAGCTGAGTGAAGCCTCGTTCGCGACCGGTGAACTTCCTTGCATACGGAACAATGATCCTGTCATACACTGGCGCCCAAAAGAGGACACTAAGAGTGTCGAAGAGAGAGAGAGAAGCAGATGGGATCTGAAAGTGTCGACCCATGTGTTGGTCCAACGTGTTCCCTTGCAACACAAACATGGTGCTCATTTGGCTGTAAACTGTGGAGAAGACAATCCCGGATGCCCATATTGGAAGCAACCTAATAAGAGATTTGAGCTCTTCGACTTGACTAATAGTGCAGAGTCTCCACGAGTTTGCCAACCCGTCCTTTATTTGATCCGCCTCGGTTTGCACAGCAGCCTTGTCAAAGAAGCTGCAATTTGACAACATTGAGTGTCAGAAGAGCTACATATAAATGAAATAGACATCTTAAAAATACAATAAAATAGGCAAGTAGTTTATTTTTCCTAAGCACTGGCAAAATTTAACTGTTTGGTCATCAAATGGTGTTAATAATTCAAATAAACCTCCCAGATCTTTTTATCTCATTTGATTTGTTTTCCTGATGTGAACTTGTATAAAGTCCTTCACACTAGATTTCAGCATTAATACCATAAAAATTAGTACGGTTATGAGCTATTATAACATACTTACGTTAATTTGTCCGTGTGCTCAAGCTTACGGCTTCCTTGGATATTGCACTCCTCATCAGCTGTCTCATAAAGAAGGGACCTGTCTTTAGGGACTTGTACACTGAACTTCCGGAATGATGCGACCACAACCTGAGCAATCCTTGTAAGGGGACTTCCTCCAGGTTTTTGAAGGCGGTATAACTTGCTACCGCTGAAGAAAAACACAACTGCAATGGCCATTGCAACTGCAGGGATGCCGAATCCCCAACCCCACCCCACATTCATTTGAATCCAGACAAGGACCGAAGAAGCAATCAGCGCTCCAACATTGATGGAAAAGTAAAACCAGTTGAAGAAAGAACTCTTTGTTTTCCTCTCTTTATCATCAGTTTCATCAAATTGGTCCGCACCAAAAGATGAAACACATGGCTTGATTCCACCAGTACCAAGTGCAATCAAATACAGGGCTACAAAGCCGACAGCACTCTGCGATGCCTTTGGGTGACAACCAGCCCTGTCGCATGATGGTTTCAGTCCAGGAACGGAAGAAGACAACGTCAAGAGCGTCATCCCCTGCATGAAAAGTTCAGCAGTCCAAAGTAGTCAGCCCACTTGAAAAGAATCTAGAATGAAATAAATGTAAATGTATGGTTAAATAAAGGTCAAAATTCAAAGTAGAGAGAACTAGAAAGATTGATAAATTTGTCAATGTCACGTCCAATGTAGTCATCGGTGGATATTAAGAGATGAAAGTGGCTTTGGTAGGAAACATACAAAAACATAAATAACCGAGAAACTAGCAATCGTCCAGTATCTTCCCAAGTACGCATCAGCGACAAAGGCGCCAATTAACGGGGTGACATAACAGGTTCCAGCCCAATTTGTTACATTATTGGCTGCAGCGGCATTTCCCATGTTGAGACGTTCCTCGAGATAGTTCACCAGATTGGTGCTCATCCCGTAGTACGCCAACCTCTCACAGCACTCATTTCCTGCAAACACATCATTCGGTAATAACTCATAACATATAGATACAAGTGAGTGTAGCAACGACGAAATTTAAAGGCGAAAATGGCAAAATCATACCAAGAATGTAGCGGCAGGCTTTCCAATGTCCGGTCGTCTCCTTATTAGCGGGGTTTTTGTTGATGTCCAGAGTCCCATCATTCGTGTAGATGTCATCTTTTTCCATGGTTATTCTTTCAGTCCTGCTCTTTGTCACAGGGCCTTGTTTTGCTTAGCACTTTTCTGCAAAACCTCACCTACAATATTATCATGCCAATTGTTGGAGTAAATTCATTATAAACACAACTCACAACTACAATGTCATCATTATAATGATTATAAAAGTAATGGACACAATAAACTCTTTTGCTAGTGCTTTTGGTTAGTTGAAAATGGTATCTCCTAAAATATATAACTAATTTGTGCATAAGGGTATCCCTTTGGCCAACTTAATATACTTGATTACCTAACATGACATACATATTACAAAAACATGATATCATATATATTGTGGTATGAAATGTCAATGCCCTTTCCTAAAACATCAATCTACAGTAAAAAAGAAAATTTTCAAAAAAAAAAAAGAAAAGAAATCGTAATAATAATAATAATAATAATAATAATAATCATAATAATTTTCTATTGAAATACGGATGGGGATTCAATCTTTGCTTATTCTAATAGAGTTAATCATTCTAATAGAGTTAAGTAAAGAATTATTGTTAGTCTTCAACCACAATAATCATAATAATTCAAACAATATGATATTGGAAGACATCTCTTTAAAAAGTAAGAAAAAAGGCCTAAAAATTGAGCACTTCAAGAGACCCATAAGATGCTCAAAATTATAAATTCCAATTGGCATCGAATGATTATTTAATAATGGTAAATGGGTTTGAGTCTACAAGAAGGACATTAAAAAAAAAAAAAAAAAAAAAAAAAAGGTTTGACTCACATACGTTTGGACCATCGCTTATATTTCAATCTGTAACTTGAGACCCAAGTAAAATTCAATTTCTCCAAAGCCCATGTAAGTTTCATGACCATGAGGGAACTTCCTAGAAGAACAGACACTCTAAACCAACACAATTTTATTTTATTTTTGTTTTTCAATTTTCTATCAAACATTATATTAGAGATATCCCAAAAAAATAAAAAAATGAAAAAGGCTGAATACTATGAATCAGAGGTTTCACAATATGATCAAAAACAACTATTTTCCTTTTGTTTTATTTTCTATTCACGAAAGTCGTTATATTAAAATATTATGAAACAAAGAAAAAGAAAACAAGAACACACTGTATAAACAATCACCTGTGCTCTGTCTTATTAGAGTAATCATAATAATTTTCTTTTGAACTAGGGATGGGAGATTCGTATCTTTGTTCATTCTATAATAGAGTTAAGTGTAAAATTATTGTTAGACTATTTCTGCAGCCACAATAATCGTAATAATTCAAATAATATGACATTGGAAGATCTCATACTTCAAGAGACCCATAAGATGCTAAAAATCATAAATTCCAATTGGCATCGAATGATTATTCAATATTGGTAAATGGGTTTGAGTCTACAAGAAGAAGAAAAAAAAAAAAAAAAAAAGAGGTTCGACTCACATAAGTTTGGACCATCCCATATATTTCAATCTGTAACTTGGGACCCAAATAAAATTCAAATTTCTCCAAAACCCATGCAAGTTTCATGATCATGAGGGAACAGCCTAGAAGAACAGACACTCTAAACCAACACAATTTTTTTTTTTTAAATTTTCTATCAAACATCATATAAAGAATATCCAAAAAAAAAAACAAAAAAACAAAAAAACAAAAAGGCGGAATACTATGAATCAGAGGTTTCATAATATGATCAAAAACAACTATTTTCCTTTTATTTTATTTTCTATTCACGAAAATCGTTATATTAAAATATTATGAAACAAAGAAAAAGAAAACAAGAACACACTGTATAAACAATCACCTGTGCTCTGTCTTGGTCTCGTAAAGACCAAAACTAGTTCGTTCTCTGTATCAACACCTTTAAGAATGTTAGAAAACGGAATTCAGATAGATTTTGAAATGCAAAATTAAAAAAAAAAAAACCCCTTATGAAAAAGGAGAGGAAAAAAAAAAAAAAAAAAGAGAGGGAGGGAGAGAAAATACCTTTAGCGAGAATGCATGTAACCCAGAAACTGTGGGAAATACAAAGAGTATTATGTAGAAAAAAACGTCGAGGAATATATTTATAGAAACAAATACACACCTTCCGAGCAATAAATATTGAGAGGTAAAAAGAGAAGATGAAAAGAAAGTGGAGTTTTAATAGGGTGGTTTGGTAATTCCAGTAGTAGTCCGGTTCTTGCTCTACGCAACAGCAAAACCAAATAGAAAGCAAATATACATAGCACGTTTTTATTTATTACAAAAAAAAAAAATGCACGTTTTTAATTTTGGGGGCTTGGCGTTGACTATTTTATACCTTTTTTTTTTTGGGGAGGGGGGGGGGGGGGGGGGGGGGGGGAGTCATTGACTCGACCAAAACTGGCTCTTCCGGGGGCTTTTCAAAAGTTAAAAACAGAAAAGATCAATCCTAATCTTTGAAATTTATTTCAACATTAAGTTTGGACCTCTAATCCAAATCTTATTTGTATAATCTAATTTTTGTCTTTTTTCTTTGTCTTTACTATTCACACATTTTTATAACTCAAACTTAAAAAGTTCATAACTTTGTAAAAATTAGTCTAAATAAGAAGATTTTTTAAAAATTACATAGAATTTCGAGACGAACGAAACAAGTTTTATATTGATATACCCGGCTTTTCAAAAGTTAAAAACAGAAAAGATCAATCGAAATCTTGGAAATTTATTTCGACATTAAGTTTGGACCTCTATTTCAAAAAAGTTAAAAACAGAAAAGATCAATAGAAAGTTTGGAAATTATGCTACTATTTTCAAAAACAACAAAAAATGAGTTCTACAAATAATAACGTGACATTTCAAAAAAAAAAAAAAAAAAATCTTAATGGTCTCATCATTACCAATTAGGATTTTAGTATTTAATGTAAACTATATTTGAAAATGTATGACATAATATTTATTAGTTATTTCGATAAGGTGTATAAAAGTATCTTTTTGCTCACTTTTATTGTTAAAAGTAACTTTATTATTATTTTTTTTAAAAAAGCAATTTTATTTAAGATAATCTAGTGATAAATAAAAATAATTTAATTTTTTTTTTCAAAAAAAAAAAAAAGATGTATACCACACACCCTACTTGTCATACTTTGTTTGAAAATCTGAATATAACCCCCAACAACAATTCCAAACAATTTACCAAAAAAAAAAAAAAATCATGGCACATGAATCTCACAAAGCAAACCTGTCAATTTGATGCCAAAAAAAAAAAAAAAAATAAAATAAAATAAAATCGTTGATGAGAGCGCCATAATTGGTATTTTCACCTCCTAAATTCATATGGTAGCCTATTGTTTTCATGTATTTATTTGAAAGTTCTGTCTAAGCTAGTGCTATAAGATATGAGTAGGTAAAGATTCTTTAATATTATTGGGAAAAGATAATAAAATAAATTTGATTCTTATAATAAAGCATGATTGATGAATTCTCTCTTTGGTATGATATGAGATACTTGATCACCAACTATGTTACTGAGATTATATAGATGCCAGTATTATAAAGTGAAACTTGCAAGCATCAAATTGCTACTTTTTCCAAAAGAATCAAAACTTTTTTTGATACTGGTAAAGTTGCTTTATTTATTTATTATTATTTTTTTTTGGAAAAGTTATAAAAGGATTCATGCATATGTTCAAATCGTTATCCATAATAGGTATTCCATACAATAAAAAATAAAAAAGGTGACCACAAATGCAGCGAATTAAACTTTTAGGAGAAATTGTATATGTATCAAGAGTATATAGATGCTAATTGTTTTAATTATTGTCTTTCAAGTTAAATGCATTTGTATAAAAGAAAAATACGCGGTTATAAGTATAATCTAATAGTAATTTCATACCTGATCTTATCATAAGACGAAGAGTTTTAATCTCCCATCCTCAAATTCCAAAAAAAACAAAAAAAACCTTCACCACTCAGGAAGCCAAATTTAGTAAAAAGTTTCCGGATGAATAAGTATTTACAAATAAATAGATTTTTGTTGTTATCAGACTTGACAAATTACATAAATAGTCATCTATATGCATTATAAGGTATAGTTTCAAACTTAAAATGAAAAGGAAAGACTTAAAAACCCGGATTTGAATCCGCGGATACTTTATTTACTTCCGTCATCATGTTTCTCTGGATATCATTTGCGTAGCCGAGCCTATGATCAATCCTTCCACTTTTCCCTTGCAGTTTTTACGTGCTATATATATAGATATCCCTTTTATCTTAGAACTCTAAGAATGGCGTCTTTAAAATTTGGATTTTATCCTCCAATTAATAGAATTGTGCAGCCTATGGTCATTTCTAATTCTGGTAATGAAATTCCTAAGGAGTTTTGTAATTGTCCTATTGCAAATAGATTGACTTTTGTTTATACGAGAATTCACACATATGCTCAACGGAGTCTCTGCGGGAACAACTGCGGCTGTTTGCTACTTGGAATCTACCTTGGTTGGTCATGGGGGTGAATTTAATGCTCTCCTCGGTGCACATGAGCGGATTGGTGGTAGCCCTCATAATCAAACTTCCTGTACGGATTTTGGCTCTATGATTAGCGACTGTAATCCAATCCAGACTGAGACTAGAATAGCAGCTTTTACTACTTAGGCCCTCCGTGGCGGTGCTAGATATGTGGAATCAAAATTGGATCGGTTTCTTTGTTATCAAAAATTGGTTGGATCACTGGGATTCGGTCTCTTGCCCGGATTCTGATCACAATCCGATTGTTGTCAACTGCTCTAAATCTGTTAATGCTTCAAGCAAATGTGGATGTTGCATGAGGAGTGTAGGCCTTTTGTTGCACAATGTTGGAATTCTTTTTCAGTCTAGGGTTGCTCAATGTCCAGGGTTGTTCAAGAGTTAAAAGTTGTTGAGATTTTTGGGAATGTATACAATACCTTGACGGTATTCAAACCGACATTGTTGCCAATGCGTTTTCTGTTGAACGGTTTAACTTTAGAGATGGAAGCTCATAATTCCTGTCGGGCTTTATCAGCCTTTTTCCGGAACGAAACTGTATTGAAACTGCTTGAAAATGGTGATCCCAATTTTTCTTACTTTGACAAAATGGTGAAAATCAGGAGTGTAATGGAGGGTATCCACATGATGCACACTAATGGTGTTACAAAATTTCACAGATATGAAAAATCCTGTTGAGCCTAAGAAAAAATTCGCACTCCTAAAGCTGAATGAGAAGAGGTAAAATTGCTAGGCATGGATATTTATATCTGTTGTAACTTATTACATATCAGTGGAAATTAAGCTTATATCAATATTTGTTTTTAAACAAAAAGAGGCCAAGATAGATTGAAAAGATAATAGAGATTCCGAAAGAAATCGGAATTCAATACCGCATAATATTAGCACCAAAAGTACTATATATTTTTAATCAACTAGCCAGATACCACTGGCCTCTTGTAAGTATACCACTTAGCCACTAGAAGAAACACTCCCAAATTAAGCACACTCAACAAACCTAAAAGCCAGAAGAAATAGTCGAGATGACCGTAGTTCAAATTATCCGGTATCCATCCGGGCTGGCCATTCCGAGTACTCAATTCAGTCACAACATTGACAAGAAAAGTACTCAAATAGTTTCCCAATGCATTGGTTGTGAGAGAAAGAGCCGAGCAAAGACTCCTCATGGCATCAGGAGCCTGCTCATAGAAGAACTCGATTTGCCCAATAAACGCGAAAACCTCAGCACAACCGATGATGAAATATTGAGGGACTTGCCAAAACACTGACATCGGGACATGCTTAAGTTCATAGTAGTGGTGTTTTTCTTACCTCGCGGAGTCTCATAAGCTCTAACGTCCCGGCAACAAACATGGCGAAGATGGAGATGACAAGTCCTATTGCAATTCGTTGAAGTTGGGTGAAGCCGTTCTTATGACCGGTGAATTTCCTGGCAAATGGGACTATGACACGGTCGTAGACTGGGACCCAGAAGATGACGCTAATGGTGTCGAAGAGGGAGAGAGAGGCAGGGGGTATTTGGAAGGACTTTCCCATGTGAAGGTCCATTGTGTTTGCTTGTAGCACAAACAAAGTGCCCATTTGGCTATAGGCTGCTGAGAAGATTATGCCAGTTGCCCATATTGGAAGTAACCTTATAATTGACTTGAGCTCCTCTACTTGGGTACGGTGCAAAGTCTCCACGGATTCACCGAGCGTTTTATCTCACCGGATTTGGTCTCAACCGCGGCCTTATCTAGGAAACTACGTAAGCAATAGGAAAATTAATAAGTCATGCTATCATATGAAAATTTAAGCAGCAAACGAGTATAAAAAATTTACTTGAACTGTTTCGTATGATCGAGTTTGCGGCTTCCTTTGACGGTGGATTGCTCATCCTCAATCTCATACAGAAGAGATTTGTCATTAGGCACTTCCACATTGAATTTCCTCAAAGAAGCAATTATCACCTGGCAAATGCGCGTGAAGGGACTGCCGCCAGGCCTTTGGTTTCTGTACAACCTCGTACCCGAAAAGAAGCTCACCACCGCGATGGCCATCGCCACTGATGGGATACCGAACCCCCAGCTCCAACCAACATTTGTCTGTATCCAAACGAGGACAGATGAAGCAACAAGAGCGCCGATGTTGATTGAGAAGTAGAACCAGTTGAAGAAAGAACTCTTTTTCTTCTTCTCCTTTTCGTCGTTGTCGTCAAATTGATCAGCTCCAAAGGATGAGACACAAGGCTTGATCCCACCAGTGCCGAGAGCTATCATGTAAAGTCCCACAAAGAACACCGTGATTTGTGAGCTTGTAGGATGGCAGACATCCTTTTCATTGCAAGATGGTTTTAGTCCTTGCACTGACGCTGATAATGTCAATAATGTCATGCCCTAAAAAAAAAAAACCAAAAGTTAAAAAATAAAAAAAATTCTAAATTCTATCTAAAATCAAGAGTTAACAGAAAATATCAAAAATTCAATTACTCTAGTCCAATCATAAGCTTATTGGGTCATGGTAGGGACAAGGAAGCTCGCGCCGACCACGGTCAAGAGCTGTACTTGCCCCGTCCCCCGCCCCGGTCCCTAATTAGGTTCCGCATCCCTGCCCCTATCCACACGGGGCGAATGTTATCTCTAATAATGTAAACTTACAAAAACGTAGATGATAGAGAAGGATGCAATTGTCCAATATCTTCCCAGGTAGGCAATCAGCCAGAAAGGCTCCAAGCAGCGGTGTGACATAACATGTGCCGGACCAATTTGTGACATTGTTTATGGCCACAACATTACGCTGATTTAACCGCGATTTCAGATAATTAACCAGGTTTGTGCTCATCCCATAATAAGCTAATCTCTCACAGCATTCGTTTCCTGTATGATGAAAAAACTAAGCTGTGTCATTGATATATTTAACTGTCCAAAAACTAGTGCTCATAACCAATTGAAAGAAAGAGAACCAATATATTTTAGCATACAAAAAGCAAACATATATATATATATATAAGTATATTAATATATACCGAGTATGTAAGGACATGCTTTCCAGGTTCCTGTTTCCTTCTTGATGGCTGGCTTATTCCGGAAATCAACAGTTCCATCTTTAGCATAAATGTCTTCCTCAGCCATTTCTCACTCTCAGCTGCTAGAACGAATAATGAGTCTATTTTTAAGAAAGAGCACAAATCTTATATTGAGGACGCCAAAATAATATCACAGTTTAATAGGTTCCAAACTGACAAGAAAATATATGGTATTATAGAAAATTTTCCAAGTTGTGTTTTGATTCAAGTTATTGATTTCGCATGTATTTACCTATCTAGTATTGTAGAGTTGCATGGCACGCCATTCAAAATCGGCCCGCCTTAAAAGAATCACCTATTTATTGCAACAATGAATTTGTGTCATTTTCGTTAGCTCTTAATGGTGGTAATATCTAGATGTCATGAAGTTTATGTGCACATGCAGATCTATTGTCTCTGCAACATTATTAATGGTCATTATCTTTTCAAGGTCATTTTTTTTTTGAAACAGAGTAAAAGTCAAATGCGTAGTTGTTGGGATTTGACACATGACTCCACCGGAGAATCCGACTCACTCCATTTCAAGTTAATTAAAAATAAAAATAAAATAAAAGTCAAATGCTGGCTACATAAAGTTCACGTCTTTAGTAATGGTCATTATGTTTTCGTTTGCCTTTGATTATATTCTTTTGGTAACAGTTTTCCCCCCTACATTTTCTCACTCACAAACGAGTCAACGACCAACCCTATCTCATGTTTTATTTATTTATTTATTTTTTTAAATGAAGGGAGCGGTTGAGTTAAGCCCAAGCGGGAGAGGAGTGGATTAGATCTTCTTAACGCTCTATGCCGAGTACATCATGGATGAGACACAAGTGACAACTTAGTACACTCCCGAGAATCATGAGATTCGGTTATGAGAATCTTCAATATTTGAAATTCAAACTCAATAAACCACGAATTACTCTCCATGGAGATCTCAGAAGCAATTCAAATTACAGGCTAGGGATATTCACTAGATTTTATTTATTTTATTTGAATTTATTGTAATTATGCAAAGAGAGCCTATAAAATAAAAAGGCCATTCTCCCCCTTTGGAAACACAGTGCTATTTCCGCACACCATAGCCAAGAGCTCTCCTTGTAATCTCTCTGAAAAATAGTGAATCCTCAATCTCTTGTGTTCTCTAATTTTTGCAAATTTACTTTTACTGTTCATCGTGAGTGGAGCGTGGTGAGGATAATTTCGAGTCGACGAATTTTCACCGTCAACAATTATCGCTAGAAAGAGGGCACGAACCTTCGATCATCTTGTTCACATCCATAACCGAAGAAGAAGAGTTCTCACCATGGTCTAAGGAAGACAAGTTGAACATCCTTAGCCCTTGCAGAAGGCCCCTCTCGCTTGGGGTAGGGGGAGACCTTCACGCACCACTCCCCTAGAGCAATGCGTCGAAGAATTGATGGAATTAGTCCACACTCTTGCTGAAAAGCAAGACACATCTGGTGGGAGGGCAATTGCCCAATGGTCACACAAGTGATGACCCGGTACACCTTGTAAATCCTAATGAACTCCCTAACGAGAGAACCAAGGGGAGGAAGCAGAGGAAACCAGAGAGATTAGTGGTGACAACAATCATCCCTCTCCCATGAGGACTATGCGAAGCAATTCCACGGGAAGTCGTCAAAGGATAGCCGAAAGACGAGCCCAGGCAAGAGCGGCTGTCGGAGAAAAACCCTCCTCCTACTAGAGGAGAGGAATGCGGAGGGAGACCCCTACGCCTCGTTGACATTCACCACTGGCCAATTCTCTCATCCTGAGGGAAGACTTAAGATACCACATTAGGGCTCCTCGAAGAGAGGCGCATAATGAGGATTCAAGGAGAGTTGTCCAGGAATCCAAGCAGATGATGCAACAATATGGTGATCGCTTGGAGCGTTGGAAAGCATCATGCAAATAGAGCACAAGGCCAAACCAAAGCACACTCATCCATTCACTCAAGAGATAAGGATGTTTCCATACCTGAGCGACTCAAGATGCCTCAAATAGCTCTCTACGAAGGGAAGACGAATCCTGACGACCACATCGAGATCTCCATTGGATATAGGAGAACAAAAATTTTAGAGCTTTTCTTCTACAATTTTACTTCGACTAGTATGAATTACTACTATAATGTCAATGACATCGAGGGTAAAATACCCAATACCATGTCTAAAATAAAAAAAGGGCCAAAGACTCTAATTTAGATAGGAGGCACTTATCCCTACATCCTACATCAAACAACGACAAGCAATGTCATCAAACAACATCAAGTGACAAGTAACGAGTATAAAAGACTTGAAAATTTCCAAAATTTTGCTTACTGAGAAAATGGAATACTACTGTCCGTGCATGGGAGAGGCTAAAAACTTGGTGAGTTTTCAAAGAAAATGTCACTTAGACTCTCCTCAATATGGAGATAAATAAATGCAACTGTTTGACAAGGCTTTAGAAAAAAAAAAAAAAAAAAAAAAAAAAAAAAAAAGAAGAGGCAACAAAGTTATCCTCTCCTCTCTTTAAAAAAAAAAATAAAAATGAAAGCAACAAAGTTGTCCTCTCTCCACAGTTACCTTTAAAAAAAAAAATGGAAGCAACAAAGTTGTCCTCTCCCAACAGGGGAACCTTTTGAAAAAAAAAAAAAAATAGAGACCACAAAGTTGTCGTCTTCCCACAGGGGTTAGCTTTAATCATAAGAGATTATAACAGAGAGAATAAAAGACGAAATGAGTCTCAAGAAAAATTGATGACCATGTCTATTCTCTCCCCATGAGAAAGCATCTAAGTAAAAGATCATCCTAAAACAAACTATGGGAGAGGCCAAAAGACTTGGTGAAAATTTCAAAGAAATTACATCTTAGTCCTCTCCCATGAGCAATAATAGAAGAAGACCAACAAGTTAGTACTCGACATATAGAAATGCCACTAAAATCCTAACGTACGTCTTTCATTTTATATGATTCCTAAAATATTTTTTGCAGGGAAATAATCAAAAGTTTACACAACACCAGAGAATAAAAAGCGAAAAAATGAAAGGTTTTAACCTCCATTTATAGGCCAAATGGCCTCGTCCTCTAGTCATTGGATATGAAAACTGGAGATCCGGTGGTAGAGGCGAAAAGCCATAGGTCTAGAATTGTCCTTGCCCGTAAGGACATGACGGTTCGTTTCTCAAGGTGACACTTGATGGATTGATGTGACTATTACACTTCCTAAGATGCCTTTTCACATAGAGCTGCCCCCACTACGCCCTTTGGGAGACAAGACGTCAGCTCATTACACTCCTAACAGGAAAGCATTAATCAATCTTTGACGACAAGAGCACGAAGCAACTCAACAGAGTCACTCTGTGCTGGGGGGCAAATGTTATATCATTATTCAAGACTCACTCCTTACTTGTGAGAAGTACCTATTCCTCATCGCTTATGGCAGAGGGATAAGCAATGAAGTTTGACAAAATCATATTCCTCATCACCCGTGGATGAGGGATAAGCAGTGAAGTAAGCTTTGTTCTAACACCTAGTAGGAGAGGCTATTCCCAAAGGGTGAAGTTGAGTTAAACCCAAGCGGGAGAGGAGTGGATTAGATCTTCTCAACGCTCTACACTGAGTAAATCATGGACGAGGTAAAGTGACAACTCAGTACACTCCCGAGAATCATGAGATTCGTGTTGTGTTGTCCGCCCCATGTTGTGGGCTGGACAATAATGGGCCAAAAGCCCATTAGTTCTTTGATTAAAAAAAAAAAAAGGTATTAGTGGCTTGTTAAACAAGCCGTGGGTCTGTAGCAGAAAAAAAAAAAAAAAGAAAAGGGCTGCTGTGGGTGTGAGAGACAGAGAGCGTGAAGGAGAAACAGAGAGAGAAGGTGAAGAGTTTGGGTTTATGCAAGAAGATTGAGCGGTGAGACGGTGTCCGTTGATGCTCAAATTTGACGTGGTGAATCCTTGTGACAAGCTCTTCTCATCTTCCGGTTCCGATTTTCGAATTGGTGTCTCTAAGGTGTTTTTCCTAAATACCCACTTGAGACCTAAAATTGATTTCTTTTTATGCTATATGTTGAAATCCATCTTGTTGATGATGAACGTTGTTGTTTAGCCAAGATTGTGTTTTATCTTGATGATTGTGAGCCTCTAGTTGTATCTAGAGAGTACTTTGTAATCCCATTATTGTTGATATAGTGGAAGTTGATATCGGACTACGGTCCCGTGGTTTTTCTCTTCGCATTGGAGGGTTTTCCACGTAAAAATCGGAGTCTCTTGTGCGGTTGACTATTTTGATTTTTATTGCTTTGGTTGTTTAGTTGGCTTTGTTGAAACTTATTTTTGGATAACCCATTTTATCACACAAAGAGGGAAAAGTTTAATTGGTAGTTTTTCCCAACAAAGTGGTATCAGAGCTTTTGGTTGGCTTGAGAAAAATTCTTGTGTGTTGAGATGGATGAACAAAATTCGTTTGGGATGATAAAATTAACCCCGTCGAATTATTCCATTTGGAAGCGGAAAATGCAAGACCATGCTATATTGCAGGGATTTGTTTAGGCCTGTTCTAGGCAAGGAAAAGCCAGAAAAAATGAGTGATGAAGATTGGGAGATATTGCATATGAAGGCTGCTGCTACAATAAGGCAGTGGGTTGATCACAATATATTCCATCACATTGCTGAAGAAACCAAGGCTGATGCTCTCTGGCAAAAGTTAGCGGCGATGTATGAGAAGAATACTTTCAGAAATAAAGCCACGCTCATTCGAAGGCTTGTGAATTTGAAGTACAAAGATGGGAAGAGCATGACTGAACATACAAGTGATTTTCAAGGCTTGGTGAACCAGTTGACAACTATGAAGATGATCTTGAAGATGAGCTACAAGCTTTGTTACTTCTTAGCTCATTACCTGAAAGCTGGGAAACACTAGTGGTGTCACTAAGTACTTCAGCGCCAGAAGGAAAGCTAACCATGGAGATGGTTAAGGACAGTTTGCTTAATGAAGAAGCTAGAAGAAAGGAAAAGGGTGATCTTCTTCTGAGGTACTTGTTTCTGAAAAACATGAAAGGCGTGGAAGAAGCAAAAGCAGGCATCCTCAAGGTCATGGCAAAAAGGATACACCTAGAGGAAAATCCCAATACAGAAAAACTTTCAAGTGTTACCACTGCAACAAGCCAGGTCACATGAAAAAATAGTGCAGGCTTTGGAAAGAGAGCAGGGAGAAGGAAAGAAAGATGAGAAAAGAGACTAATACAGTAGCCACTGAGGGTGATGTTGTCATTGTTTGTGATATAGTTATGTTAGCCTCGCATGCCAAGAAAGTGATTGGGTGATTGATTCTGGTGCTTCATTTCATGTTACTGGCTCATGGTGATTTCTTCACTTCTTACTCTGCCGGTGATTTTGGCAATGTCAAGATGGGAAACAATGGTGCCTCTAAAATTGTGGGTATTGGTGATATTTGCTTGGAGACCAATCTTGGAAGCAAGTTAATACTCAAGGATGTCAGACATGTATCGGATATTCGCCTCAACTTGATCTCTACAGGCAGACTATGACGACGAGGGTTTCATTAATTATTTTGATAACAGTAAATGGAAGCTCACCAAAGGTTCTCTAGTGATTGCAAGAGGAAAGAAGATGAATACGCTCTATGTCACACAAGCAAAGCTCAAAAAGGGAGAGATAAATGCTATTAAGAAGGATGCAAGTATTGATCTTTGGCAGAAGAGGCTCGGTCACATTAGCGAGAAAGGACTACAAATTCTTGCTAGAAAGCAATTCCTCCCCATTTTGCAAGGTATGCCTCTTAAAACTTGTGCTGATTGTTTAGCTGGAAAAACACATAGAGTTGCATTTCATACACACCCTCCCTCTAGAAAATCAAATATTCTTGATTTGATTCATACTGATGTCTGTTCTATGCAAACTAAAACTCTTGGAGGGTCACTCTATTTGTGACTTTTATTGATGACCACTCAAGAAAAGTTTGGCTACTGCTTTGAAAACTAAAGACCAGGTGTTCGATGTCTTTAAAGAATTTCATGCCAAGATTGAAAGAGAGACAGGAAAGCAGTTGAAGTCAGTTCGAGCTGATAATGGTGGTGAATACAGGGGGCCATTTGAAAACTATTGCAAAGCCCATGGAATCAGGCTTGAGAAAACTCCAGCAAAGACACCTCAGCTAAATGGTGTGGCAGAAAGAATGAACAGGACCATTGAAGAAAGGATAAGATGTATGCTTTCTCATGCTAAGCTTCCTAAGTCCTTTTGGGGGGAGGCTATGAGGACTGCAGTCGACTTGATTAATCTTTCTCCAGCAGCTGTCTTGAATGGTGATGTTCCTAACAGAGTTTGGACAGGGAAAGATGTCTCTTATGGTTATTTGAGAGTTTTTGGCTGCAGGGCGTTTGTTCATGTTCCTAAAAATGAGAGGTCCAAGCTTGACGATAACGCAAAATCGTGTATTTTCTTGGGATATGGTCATGAAGAGTTTGGATACAGATTATGGGATCCAGTGAACAGGAAGATTGTCAGAAGCAGAGATGTTGTGTTCCTTGAAGATCAACTTGGTGATGATGCTGATAAAGTTGAAAAGACCAGTTCCTCTGTTGAGATTCCTGCCAATTTGAATCCAGTTCCTCCACCTGTAGTGAATACTGATCACGGGGGAGACATGCAAGAAGATGATGGAGATAGTGTTGATGATGAAACCCCTCCTGCTGATGATGTTGTTCCTCCAATTGAACAAGTTGAGCAAGCACCGCCACCACCACCAGATGAGCCTCAATTAAGAAGATCCACTAGAGAGCGCCAACCTCCTTCAAGATACAGTTCAAGTGAGTATGTGATGCTTACAGATGGTGGAGAGCCTGAAACTTACCAAGAAGCCATTTCTCTTGAGCAAAAGAAGGAGTGGTCTAATGCCATGCAGGAAGAGATGAAATCCTTGTATGAGAACCACACCTACGACTTAGTAAAGTTACCAAAAGGCAAGAAAGCGCTCAAGAACAAATGGGTTTACAGGTTGAAAGCTGAAAACAATAGCTCACAACTGAGGTACAAAGCTCGGTTGGTTGTGAAAGGATTTGGTCAGAAGAAAGGTGTTGACTTTGAAGAGATATTTGCTCCGGTAGTGAAGATGTCATCCATCAGAGTTGTTCTTAGTCTAGCTGCCCGCTTGAATTTAGAGATAGAGCAACTTGATGTGAAAACTGCATTTCTTCACGGTGATTTAGAAGAAGAAATTTATATGGAGCAGCCAGAAGGGTTCAAAGTCAATGGAAAGGAGAATCATGTGTGCAAGCTTCGAAAGAGTTTGTATGGGCTCAAACAAGCACCAAGACAGTGGTACAAGAAGTTTGATTCTTTTATGGTGAGTCATGGGTACTCTAGAACTTCATCTGATCATTGTGTGTTTATAAAGAAACACTCCAATGATGATTTCATTATCCTCCTGCTATATGTTGATGATATGCTGATTGTTGGCCATGACACTAGCAAGATTGAGAATCTTAAAAAGGAGTTAAGTAAGTCTTTTGCAATGAAAGACTTGGGATCGGCAAAACAAATACTCGGCATGAAAATCTCCCGTGATAGGAAGAATGGGAAACTTTGGCTATCTCAGAATATTGTTATATTGAAAAAGTTCTTGAAAGGTTCAATATGAGCAAGGCAAAAGCAATTTGTTCTCCACTTGCAGGGCACTTTAAGCTTACTTCTAAGCAATGTCCAACAAGTGAGAAAGAAAAAGAAGAAATGAGTAAAGTTCCCTATGCGTCTGCAGTTGGCAGTTTGATGTATGCCATGGTTTGCACAAGACCAGATATTGCTCATGCTGTTGGGGTTGTCAGCCGATTTCTTTCTAATCCTGGAAAAGAACATTGGGCAGCAGTGTGAAATGGATATTGAGATATCTGAGAGGTACTTCTAGGGTGTGTTTATTGCTTTGGCAGTGATAAGCCTATTTTAGAAGGGTACACAGATTCAGACATGGCAGGTGATGTTGATTCCAGGAAGTCCACTTCGGGGTTTCTTGATGACATTTGCAGAGGGAGCAGTCTCTTGGCAGTCTAAGTTACAGAAATGTGTTGCTTTGTCCAGTACAGAAGCTGAGTACATGCAATTACTGAAGCCTGCAAAGAAGTTTTGTGGATGAAAAAGTTTCTCGAAGAATTGGGGTCTGCAACAAGAGAAGTAAATTGTCTACAGTGACAGTCAGAGTGCCATCCACCTCTCCAAAAATTCAACATTCCATTCAAGATCCATGCATATTGATGTTAGATATCACTGGATTCGTGATGTTCTCGAAACAAGCAAAATGCACTTGGAAAAAGTTCATACAAGTGAGAATGGATCGGATATGTTGACAAAATCTTTGCCTAAGGAGAAACTTGAAGCGTGCAAGCAGAGAGCGGGTTGGGTCGAGCCCACTACATGACGCGGAGGGGGAGAATTGTTGTGCTGTCCGCCCCATGTTGTGGGCTGGACAATAATGGGCCAAAAGCCCATTAGTTCTTTGATTAAAAAAAAAAAAAAAAAAGGTATTAGTGGCTTGTTTAAACGAGCCGTGGGTCTGTAGGAGAAAAAAAAAAAAGAAAAGGGCTGCTGTGGGTGTGAGAGACAGAGAGCGTGAGGGAGAAACAGAGAGAGAGAAGGTGAAGAGTTTGGGTTTGTGCAAGAAGATTGAGCGGTGAGACGGTGTCCGTTGGTGCTCAAATTTGACGTGGTGAATCCTTGTGACAAGCTCTTCTCATGTACCGGTTCTGATTTTCGAATTGGTGTCTCTAAGGTGTTTTTCATAAATACCCACTTGAGACCTAAAATTGATTTCTTTTATGCTATATGTTGAAATCCATCTTGTTGATGATGAACGTTGTTGTTTAGCCAAGATTGTGTTTTATCTTGATGATTGTGAGCCTCTAGTTGTATCTAGAGAGTACTTTGTAATCCCATTATTGTTGATATAGTGGAAGTTGATATCGGACCGACTACGGTCCCGTGGTTTTTCCCTTCGCATAGGAGGGTTTTCCACGTAAAATCGGTGTCTCTTGTGCGGTTGACTATTTTGATTTTTATTGCTTTGGTTGTTTAGTTGGCTTTGTTGAAATTTATTTTTGGATAACCCATTTTATCACACAAAGAGGGAAAAAGTTTAATTGGTAGTTTTTCCCAACAATTCGGTTATGAGGATATTCAGTAGTTGAAATTCAAACTCAACAACCACGAATTACTCTCCCACGGAGACCTCGGAAGCAATTCAAATTACGGGCTAGGGATATTTACTAGATTTTATTTAGTTTACGTGAATTGAATTGTAATTAGGCAAGGGAGCCTGTAAATAAAGTTATTCTCCTCCTTTGGAAACACACAGTGCTATTTCCGCACACCATGGTGAAGAGCTCTCCTTTGTAATCTCTCTGAAAAAATAGTGAATTCCCCAGCACCAAGAGAGGTTTGTTGCCAAGAGATTTCGACAAACCTCTATAAAAACTCTTGTGGATCTATACTTTCTGGAATTTACTTTTACTGTTCATCGTGAGGTGAATCGTTGTAAGGATAATTCCGAGTTGACGAATTTTCAATCATCAACAGCTTTTATTAGAGAAAGAAATGAGGAGAAGAGGGGAGAGAGTGTTTTTATTTTATTTTTTATTTTGCTTTGAAAAATATCAGTATATAGGGTAGGGGTAGTTTAGTCTTTCAAAGTAAAGTAAGAATATTTAACATAAAAATGTGATTTTTTTAACGTCCGTTAGGTTAAAGGACTAACTTACTAAACAACCCTTTAAAATGTGTTCAAGGGATTGATCAATAAAAAAAAAAAAAAAAAATTCAGGGACCAAACGGTACCCTCAGTAGAAAGTTCAGAGACTAATGTAACAATTTAACTAAAGTTTATTTAAACGTTTAGGAGTTTAAAAAGGAATTTCCATAGTTTACATCAATTTCCATCGATATCGATATTTTTGCAAAATTAAAGTATTTATATTTTTATCATTGATTAATACTTGACAGTTGCAAACTATTTATTCAAGGAGACTGAAAAACAATTATAATGTTTTTACCCAGCATGCAAGGGTTTTTCTTTTTTGAAAAAAATAACTAAAATTGATAAATAAATCAACTAGTGAATTTATCGAGTAATATCAGATATATCTAGTAAATATCAAATTTATTGGTAAATAAACATATATATACTGTAATAATTTTTTTTTAATTTTTTCTCTTTTTCAAATCAGGTAAATATAAAATATTTACTGTAAATATTATTATTTACTATTTTTTATGACAAAGCTTTTTTTAATTTCTTCATATTCTTTGGATCAAGTAAATATCACTATTTACTGAAAACTATTATTGATTTCTCGTATTTTATTAAAATAGTTTTAATTTTTTTAAATGAGGGTAAATAGAATCTAATTGTTTTATTGTTGTTTTTATTATTTTGGTAAATATTAATATTTTAGTAAGTTTTTTTAAGGGATTTTAGTAAATATTATTATTTACACTATTATTTTTAATTTTTTATTTACAACTTTATCATCACATTATTAAAATTTTCCCTTTTTAAAAACCAGCTAGACCTGGTTTTGTTCTTGAAATACAAAGAATAAGAGTGATAGACAAATTACTAAGAACCCACAAGATATTTAATTTTTCGTTAAGAGAAGAAAATATTTAAACACGTCAGCTAATAGTTGATACTTGCAAGGTATAATTGCAAGCAAAATTTGTAAATTATATTTAAGCACATATTCAAAACAATGTTAGAAAAATTACGCTAATAACAATCATTTGTGTGGAAGTGAGGGGATTTCATCATGTTAACCATAAGACCAAAATTCTATTTCATCATATAATTCTTTTTCCTTTTTCTTTTTTAATGAACCAAAACACAAGGAAGAGACAATATATACTTACCAGAGAGGTCGTACGCTATGTGTGATTAATTCCTGCGCAAATCCAACAGAGCTTTAATTGAAGAAGCAAATAACAAAGAAGAAAAAGGTTAATACGGAATTAAGAGAACCTGATAAAAACTTGATTTTGAGAGCAATATATGAAACAAAAACCTCTTCAACTAGGGAAATGAGAGAGTAGTTGCTTGTGGACCCATCTGAAAAACATTTTAGTAAGAATGGTAGTGAACAAAAATCTCCAATATGCTTTAAACAATGAGTGGCTGTGAAGCTTCCGAATACATTTCAAAAGAAAGACCTGACTAGTGAAAGCATTTGACCGTAGAAAACGAAACGTCATGGTGATCAGTTTGGATATTTTAATCGTCTTTCTTAAGAATTTAACAGAAGTACTTGGGGGGAGAAATTTGTAATTTTCATTGAACTGTTTTAGAAAGAATCTTCTAAAGTTAGGTTTATTTTTTATTTTTTTTATTTCAAGACAAGATTGTTTTCGTCTTTATTTTATTTATTTTTGTTCTTTTTTAATTTCATGTGCATTTTAACTAAAGCTGGTGATTCTATAAACTGAGTTTCTTAGAACGTATGTGTTTATTTTTTTGAATATTCATTTTCAAATCTGATCTAATCTAATTTAACATCCTTATTACCTGACACTTGCTCGTTGTTTTTTTTCCCTTTATTTCTTGCTTTTGTTATTTTGTGTTATTATTATTATTATTATTATTATTAATTAGTAAAAATTATGAATTTTACGATGATTTTTAACCCTCATTGAAAGTTATGACGATGATAAAAAAGCGTCGTGAATGTCCTTCTGCAATTCCCAAATTCAAAACTTTGTTTTTTCTCTCTGAGGTGTGGGTTTGGCTATGATTTTATGTCTCTCTTGTTCTTCTCCTCTAGCTAATGGTTAGAGTCTCGAAAATAAATCAAAGAATTCAAGATACCGTTTTTTTTCCCCAAAAAACATAAAAATAGTGTGGGGCCCCTCTCGAAAAGCATGTCAGATTTTCCCTCCTACATTTTCTCACTCACAAACGAGTCAACCGACCAACCCTACTCTCATGTTTAATTAATTAATTTATTTTTTAAAATTAAGGGAGAAGTTGAGTTAAGCCCACACGAGAGAGGAGTGGATTAGATCTTCTCAACGCTCTATGCCGAGTACTCATGGACAAGACAAAGTGACAACTTAGTACACTCTTGAGAATCTTGAGATTCGGTTACGAGAATCTTCAGTATTTGAAATTCAAACTCAATAAACCGCGAATTACTCTCTACGGAGATCTCAAAAGCAATTCAAATTACACGTTAGGGGATTTCACTAGATTTTATTTATTTATTTGAATTAATTGTAATTATGCAAAGGGTGCTTATAAATAAATAAAGTCATTCTCCCCCTTTGAAATTTCAGTGTTATTTCCCGCACACCATAGCCAAAAGCTCTCCTTGTAATCTCCTCTGAAAATTGTGAATCCCCAACACCAGAGAGGACGTAGCCAAAGAGATTCCAGCAAACCTCTATAAAATCTCTTGTGTTCTCTACTTTCTGTAAATTTACTTTTACTGTTCATCATGAGTGGAGCGTGTTGAGGATAATTTTCAGTTGACGAATTTTCACTGTCAACAATTAGCACTAGAAGGAGGGCATGAACCTTCGATCATCTTGTTCACATCCATAACCGAAGAAGAAGAGTCCTCACCATGGTCTAAAGAAGACAAGCTGAAGATCCTTAGCCCTTGCAGAAGGCCCCTCTCGCTAGGGGTAAGAGGGAGAACTTCACGCACCGCTCCCCTAGAGCAATGCGTCGAAGAATTGACGGAACTAGTCCACACTCTTGTTGAAAAGCAAGGCACATCTGGTGGGAGGGGCAATTGCCCATGGTCACACAGGTAATGACCGGCAGACCTGTGGAATCCTATGAATCCTTTAACGAGATAACCATGGGGAGGAAGCAGAGGGAACTGGAGAGATTAGCGGTGACAACAATCATCCCTCTCCCATGAGGACTGCGCGAAGCAATTCTAGGGGAAGGTCGTCAAAGGATAGCCGAAAGACGAGGCCAGCAATGAAGCGGCGGTTCAGAGAAACCCTCTTCCTACTAGAGGAGAGGAATGCGGAGGGGAGACCCCTATGCCTCATCGACATTCACCATTGCGCAAATTATTCTCTCACCCTGAGGGAGACTTAAGATACCACAATTAGGGCTCGTCGAAGAGAGGTACGTGATGAGGATTCATGGAGAGTTGTCCAGGAAGCCAAACAGATGATGCAAACAATATGGGTTATCGCCTTGGGGGCGCTGGAAAGCATCATGCAAATAGAGCACAAGGCCAAACCAAAGCACACTCATCCATGTCACTCATGAGATAATGGATGTTCCATTAATTGAGCGACTCAAGAGCCCTCAGATAGCTCTCTACGAAAGGAAGACAATTCCTAACGACCACAATCGAGATCTCCATTGGATATAGGAGAACAAAGATTTTAGAGCTTTTCTTCTACAATTTTACTTCGACTACTATGAATTACTACTGTGATGGTCAATGACATCGAGGGTAAAATATCCAATACATGTCTAAAATAAAAAAGGAGTCAAAGACTCTAATTTAGATAGGAGGCACATATCCCCTACATCCTACATCAAACAACGACAAGCAAAGTTATCAAACAACCTCAAGTGACAAGTAACGAGTCTAAAAGACTTGAAAAATTCCAAATTTTGCTTACTGAGAAAATGGAATACTAATCTCCGTGCATGGAGAGGCTAAAAACTTGGCGAATTTTCAAAGAAATAGGTCACTTAGCCTCTCCTCAATGTGGAGATAAATGAACTGCCAACTGTTCGACATAGGCTTTAGTAAAAAAAAAAAAAAAAATAGAGGCACAAAGTTGTCCTCCCTCTCTTAAAAAAAAAAAATAAGCAACAAAGTTGTCCGCTCCCTGACATTTCCTTTAAAAAAAAGAAACAATGGAAGCATAACAAGTTGTCCTCAACCACCCAGGGAACCTTTTGAAAAAAAAAAAATAGAGACCCACAACTGTCCTCTTCCCACATGGTTGTCTTTAATCGTAAGAGGTTATAATAGAGAGAATAAAAGGACGAAATGAGTCTCAGCAAAATTGACGACCATGTCTATTCTCTCCCCATGAGAACGTATCTTAAGTAAAAGATCATCCTAAAACAAACTATGGGAGAGGCCAAAAGACTTGGTAAAATTTCAAAGAAATTACGTCTTAGTCCTCTCCCATGAGCAATAATCGAAGAAGACCAACATTAGTACTCGACATATAGAATGCCACTAAAATCCTAAGGTACGTCTTTCATTTTATATGATTCCTAAATATTTTTTGCAGGGAAATAATCAAAAGTTTACACAACACCAGAGAATAAAAAGCGAAAAAATGAAAGGTTTTAACCTCCATTTAGAAGCCAATGGCCTCGTCCTCTAGTCATTAGATATGAAAACTGGAGATCCAGTGGTAGAGGCGAAAAACCATAGGTCTGGAATTGTCCTTGCCCGTGAGGACATGACGGTTCGCTTCTCAAGGTGACACTTGATGGATTGACGTGACTATTGCACTTCCTAAGATGCCTTTTCACATAGAGCTGCCCCACTACGCCCTTTGGGAGACAAGACGTCAGCTCATCACACTCCTACCAGGAAAGCATTAATCAATCTTCGACGACAAGAGCATGAAGCAACTCAACGAGTTACTCCGTGCTGGGGAGCAATGTTATATCATAATTCAAGACTTACTCCTCACTTTGAGAAGTACCTATCCTCATCGCTCATGGGAGAGGGATAAGCAATGAAGTTCGACAAAATCATATTCCTCATCACTCGTGGATGAGGGATAAGCAGTGAAGTAAGCTTTGTTCTGACACCTAGTAGGAGAGGCTATTCCCAAAGGTGAAGTTGAGTTAAACCCAAGCAGGAGTGGATTAGATCTTTCAACGCTCTGCGCTGAGTACATCATGGAAGAAGTAAAGTGACAACTCAGTACACTCCCAGAATCATGAGATTCGTTATGAGAATCTTCAGTAGTTGAAATTCAAACTCAACAAACCACGAATTACTCTCCACGGAGTTCTCGAAAGCAATTCAAATTACGGCTAGGGTATTTACTAGATTTTATTTATTTTACTTGAATTGATTGTAATTATGCAAAGGGAGCCTATAAAAAAGGTTATTCTCCTCCTTTGGAAACACACAGTGCTATTTCCGCACACAATAGCGAAGAGCTCTCCTTTGTAATCTCTCTGAAAAATAGTGAATCCCCAGCACCAAGAGAGGATGTTGCCAAAGAGATTCGGCGAACCTCTATAAAATCTCTTGTGATCTATACTTTATGCAAATTACTTTTACTGTTCATCGTGAGTGAAGCGTCGTAAGGATAATTCTGAGTTGACGAATTTTCTTCATCAACAGCTTTTACAGAAGAAAGCAATGAAGGAAAGAGGGGAGAAAGTGTTTTTATTTTATTTTTTATTTGCTTGAAAAATAATCAGTATATATGTTAAGGGTAGTTTAGTCTTTCAAAGTTAAGTATTATTTAACATAAAATTGATTTTTTTAATGTCCGTTAGGTTAAAGGACTAACTTACAGCCTTTTAGTGTGTTAAAGGATTGATCAATAAAAAAAAAGTTCAGGGACCAAACGGTACCCTCATAGAAAGTTCAGGGACTAACGTAACAATTTAGCTAAAATTTTATTTAAAAGTTAGGATTTTAAAAGGAATTTCCATATTTTACATCAATTTCCATCGATATCGATATTTTTGCAAAATTAAAGTATCGATATTTTTATCATTGATTAATACTTGACAGTTGCAAACCATTTATTCAAGGAGACTGAAAAACAATTCTAATGTTTTTACGCAGAATGCAAGGTTTTTTCTTATTTTCCTAAGAATGTGGGAAGATTTTAGTACTTTTATTTATTTTTTAACCTATATTAGAATTTCAGAGTGGAGCATAAAAGGGGTTAAATTGGATATTACATTATTTGCCAAAAAAAAAAAATTGGTTATTACATAAAGAGCATTTATCTATAAAAGGATAGAAGTTCTAATTTTTTTTATTATAAAAGAACACTAATTTATTTGGGACATCTATAAATTTAAGAGAAAATTATAATATGTAGCATTTTTACTTTAATAGTTGAAGTAAATATTAAAATTTTAAATATTTGAAGTAAATAAAAAAGTTACAAGTAAATATAAAATTTACTATGTAAATAACGAATTTATTAAGAAAGTAATATATTTACAAGAAATAAGGAAATTATCTCTACTTGATAAATTTGTTATGTATTGATATTTATTCTTAATATTTTCAAAACTTTGTATTTACTTCAAATTTTTAATGTAAAAAAAATTACTTAATTTTTTTTTCTCTAAACGGGAAATTATAACCACTCTTTTATTTTTACGGCCTGGACTAATATATATAACAAATTCAGGGGGCAAATTGTCAAAATTAAAAATTTAGGGGAAATTGCCAAAGGATAATAAATTTAGGGGTATCAGTGCTAAATATCCTAAAAGCTTAAACTCAAAACTCATTTTAAAAGCCCAAGATTCAAAATAAACAAGATATAGTTGCAGGCATAGCGTAGCAGTAATTTCACACCTAACTCTACTAAAAAATGTAAAGTTCGAATCCCCCCATCTCCAATTTAAAACCAAAGAAAAGTTCATGAAAAGACTGATCAAAGATCAATAAAATATATTTTACTATATTTTATTGTATCACCACTGATAGAGAAAAGCTACTGATTAAAATATTTTTTTTTTTTTTGTGAGAAATGGAATCTTTAAATAAGTTTCAACAAAGTTAATATAATCACTCAAAATAACAAAACATTTCTAAAGAATCAACTTGAAGTCTCGATTTTTATATGGAAAATCTTCGAACGTGCAAGGAAAAATAAAGCGCTCATAGTTTGATATCAACTTTCACTATATCAATCATAATGAGCTCACAAAGTTCTCTCTGGATACAATTAGAGGCTCACTACCATCAGGAAATTTAATATATTAACTAAAAAAATAAAGCTCATTATCTACAGATGGATTTCACAATATGACACAAAGAAAATATTCTAAATCACAAGTGGGTGTTCTAGAGAAGCACTTTCGAGAAACCAGATTGAGAATAAGAACCATATATGTGAAGAGATTGTCGAAAGAATTCATCAATTTGAGCATCAACAGACACCATCTCACCATTCAGTTATTTTGCACAAACCTGAAATCTCTCTCATCTTTCTCTTTCTCTGTTTTCTTCACTTTCTTTGGCAACCTTAGTCTTCCTTTTGCAAGCTATTTAACTCCTCTTAAAGTGAGGAAATAGCATAATTTAAAAGTTGGATAAATATTAAGCATATCTTTTAAGGAACTTAAGAAATAGCGTAATCTTTGTAATCCACATTAATCATATATTAAAAACCCAATTATTTCTCCATTTTTTAAAAGGTATTTCTATTCATATACCCCTTTTCACACACCCCTTTCAGTTAAAAGTTTATAATTACATAAAACCCTCATATAAAATTAAAAAAGGACAATCATAATAAATTTAAATAACATCAAGACATTTATAGAAAAAAAAAGGTTCAACAACAAGTTTTTTTCTAAGCCAAGACACCAATACCTTCATATATGTACCCTTTTTTAAATATCTTCACATATGTACCTGCAAATAAAATATTTTTTTTATTTTTTATTTTTCATTTTCAAAAACTTTACTCATAACAATATTGTGAGAAGGAAGGAATAAGCTAAAGAGTTCTAGTAATAAAATAAATAGCATAAAACTTTTGAGTGATGTAAATAACATATTCACGATAAATGATGTATTTACAAGTATATTCGTGATAATTATCTTACAAATTATTCTTATAACTAAAATGTTTAGGTAAATTTTATATTTATGATAAGTAATTAATAAACAATTTACCATAATTATGCTATTTATGTAAAACATTTTTCAAATATGCGATTTATTTTAATATTTTTTAAAAATGACATATTTACTGTGATCCCATAACTATTCTAGACAATCATATGAACGTCATTTTAAAAAAAATTTAAATAAGTTTCAATCTTGTTTAATTTTCTTTTTATAGAATGGTATACGCTCTTGGTGCGATTTTTTTTTTCTAATTTATTTTTGGTTAAATTTTCTAAAGTGGTTGTATATGTACTAGGAAATATTGAAATATACAAAATATCTATACAGAGATTAATCAAATAGCATAATGTAAGATTGGGATTTAATAAAATAGCATGTTTCGAAAAAGAAGAAAATTATAGTGTATTTAGTTTTTATTTTTTGAAATTCTGCTTTTGCCTCCATCCCCATCTTCTTCAGTTCATCATATCTGTCAACTTGCCACCGCCGCCGGCGAGCGTCGTCGTCAATGACAGACATGACGAGAAGCGCGGGAAAACATAGGTGAGATCTTGCACGAGAATCGCTGTGACATCCAACCAAGATTATGGGGAAAACTACCATAAAATGGAGAGGAAAATGCGATCAAAATTCTTGAAAATCGAGAGGAAATAGCCGAAAAATCATGAGAAATCGTTGTCCGTCCTCGTCGATGTTCGTTTCTTTTGTCAAGGTGAGGGTCTATTGGTGCACTGACAACAACGACGGTGCGATGACAACAACAATGACGCGATGATGACAATGATGACCATGGGCGTACGAAGGTCCCAGAGGCGAGATCTGCTTCATCATCATAGTCGTCGCCGAGCGCGACATTGAACAACCATGCGCTGCACAAGATCCCCAAATTCTGCTGGGCCCTCACCTGAGGTGAGTCTTCTCTCGGTGCCGGTACACCTACGATCACAGACTAGGGTTGGATTCAAAGAAATCTAGATCCAGGGTTGCTAATTTGGGGTAATTTTATCATAATTAGGGAATTTGGTTTCAGAAAAAAAAAAAAAAAAAACAGAAAGAAATATTAGTAATTAATCAAAAATAAATTTAAAACATTCTAAATCTAACATTTAGACATATTAAATGGAGATTTTTGAGATAATAACCTTTTCATTTATAAATAATACACATAGATATTTATTAATAATCTTGTATTTACTAAGGTTATTTTCACTAAAAAATAAACTATAAAATGGTAAATACATATTTTCAGATTATTTTACCTCACAAATAAACAATAAAGTGATAAATACATATATTCAAAAACAATAAATACATGAAAAAAAATTAAGAAATTAGTAATCCAATATTAATAGTAAATCCAGTAGAAATACTAAGTTACTTTGTACCGCCTACCTAACCTAATCATCACCTTTAGTGTATAATTAAATTAGGTGCGTTAATTTCACTTGAAAGCTCTTAATTTATATATAAAATATCGGGTGAATTTGAACTTTTGAAAACCTTGATAATTTACATATAACTATAGAGGTTTACTTGTAAAACATGGGCAACATGAATTTACAATAAAATACATCTCAAAATGATATGTAGCCCAGGTAATATATATAACAATCCCCATAGTTGATACAAGTTCCAAAAAATGCAAAACAGAACAAAGTATGCCCATATAAGGTCAGAAGTGTCCATATAGAATCAGTCATAAGTGTGGAGAGTGTGCCAGCCTACAACAACTACTAGAATGTACTCTCACCTGCATCATAAGAACTAAATAGCTAATGCCCAGTAAACAGAAACTATGCAAATAAAAGAAAATGGCGTGATGTATGAGCTCATCAAATTTTCCTCGTACTTATCCATTCATAAATTTATATGCGCACATAATTATATACACCATGAGCCGCCCGCCCAGGTCTAAAAATTAGGATGCATGCATAATATTGAACCTTAGCTAGCAATATAAAGTGCCCCAATCTAACCCATGTGACACTGTAGCTTCCTCAATCCTAGGAACTACAAAAAGGTCCCAAATGGTCCCATCTATATCCCCATGAGACCAAATTTACTTTTAATAATAATTAAAAAAAAAAGTTTAGAGACCAATTGATATCCTCATAAAGAGTTTCAGGATTACGGGAGCAATTTACCCTAATTTAATTCCCAAATTGTCAAAAACTTTCTCAACCCCCACCACCAAAAAAAAAAAAAAAAAAAAATCCCAAAATTAACCCCATATCAACCGAAACTAACCCAAGCCCTAACCCCCAAAATCCTTCCCCAGCCGTCGAAGAAACCTCAGCCTATAGTGTCCACCATTGCAGATTTCATCGGGATCGTGAGTTGGCAACGCCCATTGACACCAGAGAAGAATTTTGCCGACCACCTCTCATGCAAGTGCTAGTGCAACCGCAACAAAAGTTTCCCGACAAAGTTGAGCCACATACAAGCTATCACGTGCACGATTCCAGCACCAACCCGTTACTCACAACACAAGCACTAGTACAAAGGAGGATACCACGACCATTTTTAACCGTCGTGGTATCTTTTCCACGACGGTTAGATAACCGTCGTAAAATGACAAAAATGACGCCAAATGATGGGTAAATAGTAACTTTCCATGACGGTTTTTTCAAAAAAAAAAAAAAACGGTTGTGGAAAGTTATCCTACCTTAAAACCGTGTGGTAGGTCATTCACGAAATTTTTTTTTTTTTTTTTACCCAATTCATGTAATTTCCCCCCACTGGTGGCAAATACCGTGTGTTTATCCATTGTACAACCTAGATTAAAATAATAGCTAATCTTCATTGATTTGTGTCACAAGGTACAACATTATTACAAAAATACACTACATTACAAAACCTAATCTTTCACCCAAACAATTTAAATCAATCTAAAACTCAAAGCGAACCCAAACACATAAAAAATCACACAATCTAATAAAACTGGCATTTTGTCGAACATATAATATGCAAAAATCACAAACACATTCAAAACTTTTTTCAAGAAAACAATCACCCAAAATCACAAACACAGTCAACAATAACCCAAATCACATTTACAATCAACTAAATGAACTTCCATAATATGTGTCGTGCAAGAGAGAGCAAGAGAGAGAAAGACTTACCAAGTACACGGCCGTGGGTGTGGTCGGCTTCATAGCGGGGTAGTCGGCGGAGGATGGGTTTCGACGAAGAGATTGGAGGGAGGATTTGCGGCGGCGAGTAGAGGCGAGAGGGAGAGGGAGAGGTGCGAGAGAGAATTAGTGGTAGAGTCGCGGCCGGCGGACATGAAAGGTGTCAGAAAGGGAGAGGCCCGAGAGAGAGTGGAGGCGAGGTAGGAGAGAAAATGGAAGGAGGGGTCACGCGGAGAAGATGGGTTTCGGAGGAGAGTTTGGAGAGACGAGAGTGAAAGAGGCGCGATAGTGAAAATGTGGAGGGAATGAGGGTATGTTTGTTTGTTTTTTTTTTAAGTGGCGGATTCAAGCTACATTTAGAAAAAAAAAATTTTTAAATGCACCACATACCACGACGGTTTTTGTCAAAAACCGTTGTGGAATGTCGTAGTTTTTTATTATTATTATATTTTTTAAAAAGTGACGGATTCATGCGAAATTTTGAAAAAACAATTTTTTTAAAATGCAAGACATACCACGACGGTTTTTCAGAAACGGTCATGGAAAGCCTAAGCTTCCACAACGGTTTTCAAAAACCATCGTGGAAGCTTCTACTTCTACGACCGTTTTCAAAAATCGTCGTGGAAGCGCTTGGCAACTACGACGGTTTTCGGAAACCTTATTGCGCCTCGTGTTTTTAGTGTACTTTCCACAGTCATTTTCTAAAAATGGTCGTGAAAGCTCCGTCGTGGAATCTGTATTTTGTAGTATGTGTCTTTGCTTGCACGATTTCCGACGGCAATCAGAGGCGGCGACTCTAGGACCAGTCTCGGACCTCTACTGTCGGAGATTGCGACGGTCTCTCTGCCACCATCGCGATGTCCACCTGCGTGGCATCCTCTGATCGAAGAATGACGAGAGAGATCTAAACTTAAAAAGGATAAAATTGGAAACAATTAATTTATCTTAAGGAAAAATTAAAATCTGCTGTTATTTATCGTTATTTAAAATTATGCTATTTATTTCATAAAACATATAAATATGCTATACGCTATATGCTATATTTTTTCTTTATAAAAGTCCTTGATTTTATCCAAAAATTCTTGATGGTAATTATTTTTATTTAGGCGCAAATCTTTGCTGTATATTGTATGTATTTGACTTTCCTAACCACAAAAAAGGAACTAAAACATAACGAATAGAACTACAGATTTTTTCCCCTCTGGCATATAAATATAGATTAGTTACGATTAAGTACAAAGTAAAAAAGAAATTCTCTTTCTCAAAAACAAAATTCCTTATTTGTCATGTTTAGTTTAGCTAATTCTTATGTTAGATAAATAATTATTTTCTTAGAAGTCCATATACTTATTTTTTAAGAAATTACAAAAAGATCCCAAAAGTTAGAAAGAAAATTAAACCCTAGATAAACCTACTCTTGTTGCTGCCGCCTTGAGTGAGGTCGTTGAAGAGAGAGAAAAAACATAGATCTATTAACGAGAAAATGGTTAAAATTATTTATTAAAAGCATGAAAAATGCAGTTTATTTCCAACGTAATAAATATGATATTTACTTCTACAGGTTTCAAAAATTAGCCTATATAATTACAATTTCTGAGGGGAAAGTATCTCAATGACAAATTTAAAAAGCATTACAACAACATGATATTAAAAAAAAAAAAAAAGTAATATTAGATTAATATGACATGAAATCAAATTAAGGTAAACTAAATTTTGTGTCATGTTGATCAAGATATAAGAGTTTGTATTATATTGGTGAATAGATAAAAAAAATGATGATTATTTGGATAATTTTTTCTCTCCTCCGCGATTATTAAACTAATTGGGGTTTGCTCATTTGTTGGTCCAGCCCACAAATATGGAATGGACCCAACAACTTGATATGAGCCTAATTATAAATTTAAAAATAATTAGAAGTGCAAACAATATGTATTTTTCTCGAAAGAAGAAATAAGTTATCTAATAAATATAGTATCACAATCATGCTAACTAAAGCCATTACTGTATAAGTTATTAATTTAACAGTTTATGTAGATTGACACGATTAACATGAACATTTTGAAATATTTAATAAATAAGTCGTCTTTAAATTGATATTTTGGGACACTTTTAATAAACATGAACACGACATGTTAGTACAAATTATCACCCCAAATTTGAACCCAGAGCATATTATTTAAAACTCAAAGAATGTTGCTTCCAAGTATCCTAAACCAGTAGGCTGCTAAATCATGTGCTAAATTCTAATATCCGAGGAGGTTTGTGAATAAGTGATATTACCTAATAATGAGTAAGGAATATTTCCGAGTTCTATTAAAGATTGATTGTCACTTATCACCTCATGATGGATTTCTAAGAATCCAAGTAGAAGAATAATTTGATATGCACAATTAATCTTCCTACCCTTCCCGCAAACTAGAACACTTAAATTTCTCGAATTGTTGGGAAATATATGCATGAAAATCCCCAACACATTAAGATGAAAGTTGTGTTTTCAGTTGAGGAAAGGCATACATGTCACTACCTTTAATTTGATTATGGTGTCATATTATTGTTAATTCAAGAGCTTAGATGTCAATATTAATGTGTTTTTTATTAACGGTTTTGAAGAATGTTACACAAGCAAAAGCGACTCAAGATCTTTTGGCTTTTTTGCAGACAGTCTATAAATATATATTTTTGGCCGAGAAAAAACATCATTCATTTGACTATTTAACTTTTGTGACCAATTTACTAACAAGTACAAAATGTGATGCAGACTCTTCCTGTCTTTACTTTTTCATTGGAAAATCAAAGCATTTTTTTTTTCTACAATTTTATCAATGTATTTTTAATATTAATGGACTTCCGGATTTCTTGCTCTAGTAGTTCACTAATCCAAGCGTTCTGATTAATTATACTTAATTAGTTAATATTATTCGACCTTTACTGATAGAAGGAAAGCTCGTAAATAGAAATCAGACATAGAGTTTTTTTGAAAATGGTAAGGAAACGTTTCTTTTCTTTTTATTTTCTCTTAGGTGGGCGGGGGGCATCATTTTGAGCTTATCCAGTAGGTGAAATATGGTCAACATATATAGAAATTTGTTTTCTTCTATTTGTGGTTTTGTTCTTATTTTCTTGGTGGACTTCTTTGCAAACACGCATTTGTTGGTAGGGCTCTATTCATTTGAAGTGAAACAAAATCTACTTGATGCCGCTAAATATGTAAATAATAATTCATTAATTTTCTTCTTGATAATCAATAAGTGATCTCCTTCAATATCTCCCCATCAACCTTATATCAAAAAAAAACAAAAACAAAAACAAAAAAAAACAAAAAAAAAAAGGAAAAAAAATCAAGTTCTACAAATTGGTAGATGAATTTCTTGAAGTACTCCCCGCCCCCACTCTATAGATACAATAATATGTCCTCCAATTTTAGATTGTAATTTTTTAATCCTCAAATATGGAAGTGTAACATGATTTCATGTTTTCTTTAGTTTTTCCGACGAAATATCTATGTTTAAATGTGGAGTAAACCACCCATAAAAGATCTCCATGCTATCCACAGAGGAGAGAGAGAATAGAAATATGAATTTAGTTTTTCTAAACAAAATTTTTTTTTATTCTTGCTAAATTTCTTTTTACCGAGTGTTAGATCTTCTCTAACAATTAAGATTTAAATTTAAATTAGGTTTTAATATTTCAATTTCACTACTTAACTTTTTTGTTGGGTTAAGTTTGTCATTTCACATCATATTATTGAACTTCCTCACCCCTCATATTGACATTCCATATTCCATCCACAAAACCAATGAAACAATAAAATTGCTATACTGTTTTTGTGTGTTGGCCTCTCAGGAGCTACTGTTCAATAAATTCATAGTTTTTTGGATTTTAAAAAGCGAACTGAACTTTATTAGAATATTCGTTCGTACGAAAAATAAATAAACAGAGATATCTGTAGACATAGATATAAAGATTATTAATTAATAGTAGTTTTAATTAGGAATTTTGGTTCAATTCACGCCACCTCATAAAAAGTTTATAGCTCTGTTACTGGTTACATACCTTGACCACAAATTTCAATTTATTCCTTCAGATTTTATTTCATTTGTAAATTTCTCTCCGCCAGTGGTCTTTGGGAAAATTAGAGCTTAAAAAGTCATTTTTGCCCTTAAATAAGTTAACTTATTGATATTAGGTAAATTAGGATTTAATTATCCTAACAGCCAACCCTAAAACAACGACGTTTAATTTACTTGAGAAGGAGAATACCTAAGGGCAGAAGGAAGCTCACTTAAAGGCAACGTTTCTTTTCCATTTTTGAAAGAGCATCATGTTTCAATAGCACGCACTTGCTTGGCTCTTTACTCGGGACCTTTTATTAGGTCTGCATATTTTTCTTGGACAATATTCTCGGGCTTCGATTTTTTGTTTTTTTTAGTTATTCTTTTTCATAATTTTTAATTCTCAATCGTAAAAAACTATATTTAAAGGAACTGATTCAGAATGTTTGGATAAATAATTGCACCAAAAGTTACAAAATAAGCTGGAAAAAAAAAAGGTTCAGCTTCGGATATGAGTTTTAGATGAATCTACGAAAGCTGTTGATGAGGATGTGGTGAGAATTTAGACAACTGCAAAAAAAAAAAAAAAAAAAAAAGGAGACGGAAATTCAGTTGTTTTCAATGTATTTACTCGTTTGAAACATTCAATTAAAGGCAACAAAACGTTATTGATCAAATTATTTATCATTCAGACACCATGTTGAGAAGGTGGATCCGAATCAACTAGCTCGGGGGAAAAAAAAAAAAAAAAAAAAAAAAAACAGGGCAGCGCCGTTATGGGTGCCGCGGTGCTGTGGAGGCAAGTTCGGAGCGCTGCAACACCGAACCTAGGTGCCACATCACCTTGGTGAGAAGTTCGGAGCACCACAGAGCTGGGAAGGGGCACCACGGTGCTACGATTTGCAGCAACGGAGTTTTTGGGCGCCGTAGCGCAACCGCGGCACTGGGTCGGTGGAAAATCCGTATGGAGCCGACTTGAGGGTTTTAATGATTTTTTCTTGGAAACCTATAAAAAGGAAGCAAGGGTTTTATTTGGATGATGAGAGATCATATTTGGGAATTGGGAAACACCATTGATTGAAAGATAATAACATAATCGGTGAGAGAGTGCTTGGGAATCTCTTGTAATTCATCAATTATCATCATAGTGAAATCTACGGTGGCGGCACAAACAGAACATAATCAATAATTAGGCGAACCTGTATTAAAATTCGTGTGTCTTTTGTGTGCGATTTATTTTTAGATTATTATTCATTCTCGGGGATTGAATTAGGTCGCGAATTATTTCCCACACATCAATCTAGAGGTTAGTCTAACTAGTCCTTCCAATGTAGTATAATTTAAATTAGATGCTATATATAGAGGAGATGAACAAAACAAGATAATGAATTGGACGGATACAATGACATAGATCCCATTCTCAAATTCAAAACCTTAAAGTAGATAATGCTCTCTCGATAAACACTTGGACTCTTACTCATAAAGAGATCGATGGAGATTGTAGTTTTAGGTTCTTTGTGATAAATTGATTGAACACAATCAATGGAGACAAAATTAAACAATGACTCAATTACAATGAAATAAGAAAAATTAAGGGAAGAAGATAACACAAAGGTTTAACGTGTTGTTTGGTGAATATGCCTATAACCACTGACTAGGAAAATGGAGAGAATTAATTAGTAAGAAACACAATAAATGGGTTGTCATACAAACAGAAATTACAATTTAAACTACCAAATCTGCTTAAATTATGAGATGTGAAAATAATACAAATATACAAAACTCCTAATAAATGTAACTATGTACTAAATGTTAACTTTCGCAATATATAGTTATCTTTTTTTAATGCAGTTACTTGTATTAGGAGTCTTGAATTATTTATACTGACTTTTATAATAGGAATTCTCTGAATTTAAGAGATTTCATAGCTTTGGGTAACATACACATTGTGTACTTGTCACTACTAGAAAAGTAGGATTACACGACGGGCTTTAACCGTCGTGTAAAGTTTGCACGACGGTACCTTAACCGTCGTGTAAGCCAACGTCGTGGAAGATAACACGACGGTTTCAGTACTGTCGTCGTATCTTAGTTTTACACGACGGTTTTCCAACAGTCGTGTAATCCCGGTAAACAGCATGTGGTGGAGCAAAATAAAGAATATTACACGACGGTTCGGAATGAACCGTCGTGTAATTTAAGATTACACGACGGTTTCAAAAAGAACCGTCGTATAATTTAACGGCACGAATATTACACGACGGTTCAAGGAGGATTTGTCGTGTAATCTGTCGTCAACCCATAGATTACACGACGGGCCCCAAGGGCCCGTCGTATAAACTATTGGATTACACGACGGGCCCCATGGGGGCCCGTCGTGTAATCCCCAACAACCATTAGATTACACGATGGGCCCATGGGCCCGTCGTGTAATCTCCCCGATTTGTGGAGATTACACGACGGGCCCCATGGGCCCGTCGTGTAATCCCTCTAGGGGATGCATCCCCCAGAGGGGGACTTAAACGACGGTCCCAGGGACCGTCGTTTAATCCTCCTTTTGTGGGAGGATTAGACGACGGTCCCCTGGTGGACCGTCGTTTAATCCTCCCTTGGTTGGAGAATTAGACGACGGGCCTTGGGCCCGTCGTGTGTAATTTATTATTTAAAAAAAAATTTGGGTTTTTTTTTTTTTTTCCCACGGGTGGCCTAATCTGTATGTTATCCAATACGCGATCCAAGTATTATCTTCATTAATCAAACTAAAAATACACTCCAATTATTACATTACAAGTTATTATATAATTAATGAATTCCATTACATGGCTAGCCCATTCTCCCCTAATCAGATCCAAATCCTCAGAAGTATAAAATTGTTTACTTTCAAGTGCGTCAATTCCATCATCATAATCCCCCATAAAACCTAAAACAAAATAACCACATTCAACACTTCCCTCTTGGAGAGGACAAGGACGGTTCGAGATTTTGGTTTTACAGTCTCGTCTCCTTCTAATCCCTTCTCCGGTCGTAATCTTCCAATCCGTTAGGGCCTAGCAATTGGTAAATTTCAAACTAATTAAGATGCATATAATTAAGATTAAAAAAAATACCATGTTCAAATTGACTTCATGTTCATTAGCTCAGTAAAATCGTCGCGTTTCTTCTCCCGAAGAGGATCAAAATAAGGACGAAGTCCTCCCATGGGTCAATGACACCCAAAACCCAATGTCTCCCTCTGTTATGTGGCACAAGATAAAGCCGTTCTTTGGGTGCGTCACGCAAAAAGCTGATAAGATTGTCGGCTCGCTCTCTCATGCCAGCATCTTCAGTATCTGTTCTCACCGTGAGATCAAGCTTGGAGACACAAACACAAACTTCTCAGCTTGGCCGTTAATTCTACATAGTTCCTCCAAATATCTGCATAACCATATCAAAAATGTTACTCTACATGAAATATAGAAGATTTTCCAGATAAAAAGAAAATTTAAGATAAAGAATGTCGTACCTCATGTAGACTAATATACATTCGCACTGATTTCTTGTAAATTAAAGAACTCAAAAATATCTTCAAAGCTCAGAAAGACAGGCATATCAAAACCCATAATCGTGGCTGGTATTGGGACCTCAATCTGATTACCTTGACGCATGGAACTATGCGCATAATAAGCCAAAGGCTTCATTGCCTTGTTCATGTTATTGCCAAGGGCGCCTGGTCGCCCCACAAGGGCGCCTCGGCGCCCCACACGGGCGCCTGGCGCCCCACACGTGTATGTAAAAATTCATGTGCAAAAAAAAAACGCTGCCAACTAAGCAAAAATTCATGTGTATGTAAAAATTCATATATTCCTCTACATTATTCCCCTAAAAACTCTAGTTGACATTTCATCGAGCATATGGTGGGCGGGAAAAATTCATGTGTATGTAAAGTGTAAAAACCACTCACAAACCATTAATCTACAAAGAGCATCATTAGGAACTTAAACCCATGCTAAAAATGCATCTTTAGTGACAAACAACAAGACAAAATCCCAAATTTAATTTAACTTGTATATGAACTTACCTTGATTTTCTTTGAAGATGAATAGACACTCCAACACCAATAATTTTGGATAGGCGACGGCGGCGACACGATGGCGACGGCGGCGGCAACGACGGAGTTGGCGGCGGCTTGGAGGAGGAAGTGGTACTTGAGAAATTTAGAGAGAGTTAAGAGAAATGAGAAGGTATGTGGAAAGAAAATGAGAGGAAGTTGTATTTAAGTAATAGGTTTGCGCGCGGAGTTCGAAAAACGAAAGTTCAAAATTTTTTGTAGATTACACGACGGTGTATTTTACACCGTTGTGTAATATAAGATTACACGACGGGCACGAGAGGACCGTCGTGTAATCTCCCCAGATTTGTAAAGTCCGACGTGTAAAAAGTTAGGAGTACACGACGGGTTTCCAAGAACCGTCGTGTAAAGTCCGACTTTACACGACGGTTCCAATAAACCGTCGTGTAAAGTGGCTCCGCGGGCACTTTAAATGACGGTTCTTTGGAACTGTAGTGTAAAGTCGGACTTTACACGACGGTTCTTTGGAACCGTAATGTAAAGTTGCTCCGCGACGCACTTTACACGACGGTTCTTTGGAACCGTAGTGTAAAGTCGGACTTTACACAACGGTTCTTTGGAACCGTAGTGTAAAGTCGGATCCGCGAGGCACTTTACACGACGGTTCTTTGGAACCGTAGTGTAAAGTCGGACTTTACACGACGGTTCGTTGGAACCGTAGTGTAAAGTTGCTCCGCGAGGCACTTTACACGACAGTTCTTTGGAACCGTCGTGTAAAGTCCCTCGCGTGGCACTTTTCACGACGGTTTCTAGGAACCGTCGTGTAAAGTACGACTTTACACGACGGTTTCAAGGAACCGTCGTGTAATCTCCGTCGTGTAATGTACTTTTTGTAGTAGTGTGTAACTAATTGAATTAACGGCGAATCAATTAATATTGCTACTCACTTGTGAATCTGTTTCTTTTCCTAGTCTTGGATGCTGCTTGATCCACATTAATACGAAGAAATTAGATTCTCTAAAGTACGTAGCAACCTAGTGAACTTAGAGTTCGGAAAAGGAAGGGTTTTAAACTGAAGAAATAAACATGTTACTGCATAGACTGACTCTTTATATTTCTCTTTTGTTTTAATATAATATTGTTAGGTTGTCTTCCCCCCACCCCCCCTGAATCTTTCAGTTTGTAAGAAATTTTTTCTTTTCTTTTTTAAATAAAATTTTATTTTTTAAAAGAAAAACGGGTAAATCTGGCATTTTAGTTGCTTTTTTTGTCCCCCTAAGAAGACCAGACAGGGGTGGATTTTATTTATTTATTTATTTTTTTAATTTAAGTTAAATGTGAAGGATTCAAATGGTACTTTTCAGAAATAAAGATTATTTGTTAAATATATGTTATGCTAAAACAAAGGGAAGTTTTTAAGTTATAACTAATATCCCAGTATATAAAGTTTATCCTAAATAAATTACCGCTCTATCCGACTGTCGAACAATAGAGCATTCTTATATTTTATATCACACTACTAATTAAAGTCCTTGATTTAAAGTTTTATAGTAATACATATAAAGAATGAGAAGATAGTAAATTATTAAACTGCTTCCTTTGTTTTATTTTTTTATTTTTTATTTTTGAACAATTTAAATTAAATTAAATTTCTTAGTGAACCGGTCACAAAAAGAAAAAATTTTGTTGGGGAGAAAGAGAGTTCGTGGGATATATATATATAATATATATATATATATATTATATATATAGACACACACACACACGAGATCATGAGAAGGTTCATGAGTTTTAGACTTTGGAACTAGCGAGCTCTCACCAGCAGTTGGTCTAAATTGGCTTTCAGACAAACTATCATGTCCACGATCTGTTTGGTTACATTCAGAACATGACCTGAAAGCACTTCTCAACCGTTCATGATTTTGTTAATTTGCTAGCATCCCTAATGTGGTTTTAATTTTCCCACTCTTCTCTGATGACGTTTTTTTGATCTATGAAAAATGTACATTACCGACCTTATACTCTATTGTAATGCTTTAGCTAACAACACCCAACTCTATTTGAGAGGAAGTTCAAACAATTTAAGGGTGAAAAATAAAATTAAAATAATAATGAGCCAATGGAAAACCGTTAGTTGCTTCCTTTTTGATGTTTGACTATTCAACTATATATTTAAATAATAACCCATTCTAGAATGTTAGAATGTTACAAAAAATCATGCATTGAATTTATATATAGATCATTAAAAAAAAAAAAAGCAATTTAAAGCAATTTAAAGTAATTTAAATGTAAAATGTACTTTTGCTCAATGTTTTCTGCATTTAGTAAGCACTTAACATATAAAACATGTTTAAAATCTGTTCATTTCTGAGTTTAATCCGTAAAAATCAGAAATACCACTTTGTCAATTAAAACTCATACATGAACCTTTTAGTTAGTTCATTTCTAGATCCCCCCCCCCCCCCCGGGGCGGAATTCTAGATAGTACGTTTTAGTTCAATCTTAAAAAAAAAATAATAAAATAATAAAACCTTAGGGTTAGGGGATTCAAATTCTACGTACTAACTTTGACTATACCTGCAAACGTAATTAATTATGTTAAGGGTAAAATAAACCCGATTTTCACATAGTAATAAAACACACAACAATAATAGATCTTTAAGGGTATTGAGTCACTACACTTAACATGTTGACTTTTTAGATGGAAACTGAATCCTTTAAAGTCTAAAATTTCTCTTTCATTTTCACATAGTATCAGAGCCCACAAAACTAAAACAAGCGGCTCGATTTATCAGATATAAGATTGGTGACTGTAAAGAGAGCACCATCTTGTAAGGGTGTATTAGGGGTAAAAAAAACCTGAGTGGGTCACTTCACTTAATAGATTGACCTTTTAAGATGGAAGCTTAATCCTTTAGCCTATGTTTGGTAGAGTGGAAAAGATGGATGAAGGAAATTAGAGGAGGGATTTTGGAGAGGAAAAGGGAATTTTGGGTTGTTTGGTAGAGAGGAAAATGAGAAGAAAGAAATTACAAATCCATGGGACCCACCAAATTTTAATCCCTTCGACTTTGGAAAGAAAAGTAGATCAAATATTATCAATGTAAATGATGTATAAGAAGGCTATTGTGACCTTAATCATTACTCATCATTTCATTTTTATAAGTGATAATTGTAAAATAAATTATATTAGACATTTTTTTTTTCCTATTTTCTTCTCTTATACCGAACAATATAGAGGAGAATATTATTCCTTCCTTTACCTAGGTATTTTGCACTTCCTTCAATTCATATTCATCCCTCCTACCAAACATAGCATTAGAGTCTCAAATTTAATTCTTTCTCTCTCTCTAATCTACGCATTATTCTATTCCATATACAAAAAATAATATAAATATATATATATATATATATATATAGTAACAAAGAAAATCTCAAACACAATCAGATATGTAAAATGACCCTTTTGTGCTGTACCAATTGTACCAACGGAGTTGACAGCACAAACGTCTCACAATAATTAGATGATAATAAACAAAACACCAAATTAAACCCATTTGTAAGTAAAATGAAAGGACATGAATTAATGATTATAAACTCTAACAAAAACCAACCAACAGAATATAGCCGAATAAAGGATGTACTTGCTAAAGCACCTTAAAAAACAAGAGCTTAATTACAACTAAAACCTATTTTATCTGGTCGATATTGGGAAAAAATACTTTATGTAGCATGTAAGATATTAACAGAAGAGAGAAAATATTCTTATTAGTTGTATGAGAAATAGCTAGAATCTTGTAACTCAAGAATATCACCATATCCACCTAACCAAAGAAAACGACGTGGCATCAATGGGCCCTTGTCACCCTTTATAAGGATGCGCTGGCTAGTCATACAATGTGAATGAAACAAGCCAGGAAAAGAAAAGCTAACAAAACAAATTAACAAAGAAAAAAGTTGGAGAGAGATTGAGAGAGATTTTGAGTACTCAAAGAGGTCAGAAATGGACTCTTTTTGGGTTCGCCTTTTGATTCTTGTGGCAATTTCGTGCTTTTCTCCGGCTTTGGTTGAGTGCAGAGTCCGGAACTACAAGTTCAATGTAAGTTAGAAAATGTTATATATTCATGATTTACTGTTTTGTTCAAACTAATTTTGTATAAGAAACTATAGCTCCAATGTTTTCATGAGATATCACGACAATGGGGTTTGAGCAAATGCTCACTTTTGAAAGCTTTTTTTTTTTTTTTTTTTTTTTTTTTTAAAGGACGTTATTTTCGGATATATATATATTATATATATATATATAATACTAAAAAAAATAATATATTATGGATCGTTGCTTTAATGAGCTAGTGCGGTACTACTATAGTACTATTTGAGAACATGTTTGATATTGGAATTTCACGTAAACAATCATGACTAATTTCTTCACTAATTATACTTGTACCCAGCTGTGGCAACTTTTACAT
>BKCH01001038.1:0-20342 GCA_008635985.1 Ficus erecta
TTCAATATATAATCTAAAAAAATTAATCTACATTTATGCTATTAAAAAAAGACAATTTTAAATTCACACCATTCAATTTGATCCAATGTCCAAATATATATAAATGTACAACTATATACGACATCAAAAATCCACTATAACAACTTTTAATTCACCACCTCTTGAAATATATATATATATAAATTCACATGACGTCTAACTTCCACCTAAATGGTAATATAATATTGTATTTATGTAACAAAAAAAAATTTCATTCACGTCACCCATTTTCATACCATATCCACTAATACATATGAATGTAATTGTATATGATAAAAAACCTCAGACAACACTTCTAATGAATGAGTTCCTAATGATGTTTTTTGTCTTCTTAAATCATCACAACTAACATTGTCGGTGGTCATTATTGATTTCAACGACATTTGTGATATCTTACTAGATTTTTTTTTTTATGGATAAATGGAAAAAATTGGATAAAACGTATCATGTTAACTTTTGAATAGTACTTTCAAATGACAAAGAAGTTAAAATATCCAAAACAGTGTCAAGTAAGAAATAAGTTTTAAAAAAAAGTCATTTGCATTAATACTCATTAGCACAATAGTACAAGAGGGAAACAAGTGTATAATATTTTACGAAAAATAAATAAGGTGAATAATTGGTTTTATAAACATTTAGAGTAAATATCAGTAAATAGAAAATTTATTAAGAACAACTTACTAATTACTTCAACTATTTTAGAACATTGTTTACTAATTATTTCAGTTTACTATTATTTCTCTCTTACAATTTAGGGAGAAGGAGGAACATAGGTCAAAAATCTCTAGGAAAAAAAATAAAATAACAGAAAACTTTTTGAGTGATTGTAAATAGTATATTCACGATAAATGATATTTTATGTAGCATATTCACAACAAAATTATCTTGAATATTATTCTTGTAAATAAAATATTTATAATAAATAATTTATTTATGAAGTATATTTTCGATAAAATTATCTTGCAAAAAAATTTTGAAAATAAAAAATTTACCTTAAATATGCATTTTACCTCAAACATTTTTAAAATATGCTATTTACTTTAAACATTTTTAAAAATGGCCTTTTGATATAATTTCTCTACAATTTATGTCTTGGGCCTAATAGGTCTATGTATAAAGCCCATAAACGGTGCTTCTATTAAAATTAGGATAATTAGGCTATATGCTCTAGAAAGAGGATGATTGATTTGCTACAACTAAAAAACTTTAGCAAAAAATATCATAACGATGACATCATCTTTGTAATAATTTAAACTAATAATTACCCCCCCCCCCCTCTTTTTTCTTTTTTTTCAATTTCTCTCTCTCCTTCTCTTTTTCTCACATCTCTCTCTATCTCTCTCCCTCATCCTCCAGCCACTCTCTTTCTCCCCTCTTAGTCTCTCTCATCTCCGTTCACACTGCCTGACAGCCACCACCCCTCCCATTCCGATGCCGGCCAATCTCCTCCACCGCTTGAGATCTCCTCTCCTATATGGGCCTCTATGCAAAACTCCGACCTATTTCCTTCCAACGATCTCCATGTCACGACCTAAAACCGGGCATGGTGATGTGGAATGGTTTAATTAGAATAATCTCGCAATTAGTCTCAAATCACGAGAATATTTAAAAATAAAATAAAGGATAAAATGAATAAAATGTATAATATTCCGAAATTCACCCATATTTTTATAAATTCCATTTCATGCCCTTTTTGGTAAAATGTATCAAACTTGTCCATCAAGTTGTAGTTTGGCCTAAAGTCTACTATTTTTTAATTAATGAAAATTGCCAAGTTGCTTTTCAACCAAAACAGTGGGAATTTCGAAATACTAAGGTTTAGTGGAAAGTAGGTTTAGAAAATCAATCTCCGATATCAATAGGGTTTGAAAACCTTAAACAAACAAACGAAAAAAAAAAAAAAAAGAATGAAAGTATAGACATACCCAGTTCACAGAGAGAGATTAGTTATTCATGCCTTGAAAGGTAAATAAAATGGAAATAAAAAGACAGATAGATCACCACTGAACTGCAGCGGCTTTAAAGCAATCATTCTATTCGATGCTACTCCTAGCACCTCCGGGTGGTTAAAAATAGTAAAACTTGAACAACAAACTCAGTAGGATACAACGACTCGTTTAAAATAAATAACTTAAATAGGGGAATCAGGGGTATCATAAAAATTTAAATAAGATGACAAGATATGCATCACGTAGCAATAAGTAATACAAGAAATAAAATAATTTACTCACAGTGCTAAAGCCAAATTAATATGAGCATCGAAGTGACCGATCGGTTTCAGGATACCATCTGAGTATATAATCACGACATCATAGCAAAAATTTCATTTGTCGGTGTCTAACCAGATAGAGTTTGAAAATTCAATTTAACACACTTGGACAGTCTCAGGCCAAGTCTCAAAGAACCTCACTTGAGTCTCTCAAAATAATGTATCTACAAATATCATTTCGATCAAAAACATTTTATAGATATACACACACACACACTCCGTTCAAATGATATTTCATCAAATCATTTTATTTTCAAACTTCTTTTAATATGATAGATTTATAAAATAACAACAACCAATACTTTAACAAAATCAGGGGATAACGTATCCTACCTCTTTGGCAAATAAATCTACTAATAACTTCTCATTACGTAAACTGAGACTCCTCGCTCTTATCACTAATTCCTTAAAACCAAACAACACAAATAATTTAATTATCTATCACAACACACGTCCTAACTAAAGTAAACATCATACCTAATTAGTGTGCTTCTCGATATTGCATTAAAAAAATATTTCCGATAATTATGTTCAAAAATGTCATTTATGTCCCAAAACCATATGCAAATTCATATTACACTTTAAAACATTATTAATCTAGGGAATATCAAAATGGGAAACCTGCAGACATTTTGCCTCTGTCTGGTTGACCGGTTAGGCACGTCCAGCTGACCAGACAAAGACTTATTGTCTAGTTCCAGTTCTGGACTCGTCTGGTTGACCAAACTGTCATGGAATCAAGAGTTCCTAGCTCGACCCAACTTGTAAACTTAGCCAAAATCCATTCCAATACTTCCCAGATATTCAAAACAGTAAATAAACAATTCCCAAGGCCTAAATAATTAGACTAAAACTCAAAATCATCAAAATCCAATGTTTTTTCATGAATCTAATTCGATATTTAAAGTTTCTAAAACTAAAGAAAATATGAAATTCAAAGCTCAAAATCAAGCTATTTTGAATTCTAAAATGAGTTTTGCACAGTTGAGGGGTGTTTCTAACCTTTATGAGTCAAATCCCCAAATCTTGGTTGTCGTTCTTGAAGTAAAAGAACAAGAAAGAAAAAGGAGGGAAAGGCAAAGGGAGTGTGGGGAAGAGAGAGAAACTGGGGGAGCGAGGGAGAACGATCAGAGAAAATGAGGCAGAGGGAGGGTAGTGATATATTTATAAACTTCATTTCTTCTTCTCTGAGATCTAGGGGGTAGCAAAGATTAGGGAGAAGGACTATTTAACATTTCTGGGAATGGTAGGCGGCAGAAGTGCGATGCTGCTAGACATGTCATGTTGACCGGTGATGCATGTCCAGTTGACTAGACAGGATCATGGGCCAAAATGGAATTATGAATAGTTTAGGGACAAAAATATAATTTCTGAAAAGTACTTTCAAATTTTAAGTTTGTAAAATTTCAAATGCATATTGTTTATTTATAAACACAATTTAACACACTAATTAAACCCATTTAGTTTAATTAAGAACAATTAATTATAATTGGCATTACATTCTGTGTGAAAGTCATCAATCCTTACAAGGAAAATGATAAGTTGTGCAATCTCACATCACTTAGGAATGAATATATGTGATGATTTATAAGTAAAGAGACACCTCCTAATGGTAGCTGGCACAAGGCTAAAAGCAAACAATATCATACCCAACCGGAAGTGTAGCCAACAAGAACGTTGGGCCCCAAAAGGAGGGATGATTATAACATTCATCAGTCCCTTTAAGAAAAATAGTAAGCTACACAGTCCCACATCGCTTGGAAATGAATACATGTGATAGTTCATAAGTAAAGAAACCACCTCCTTTTGGTATGAGGCCTTTTGGGATTAAGCATAAGGGCAAAAACCGTGCAAGCATGAGGCCCAAAGCGGACAATATCATACCAAAAAAAGACATAGGATCCGTAGCCTTGGTCGTGATCAACCTCACAATCTCCACTAGAAAGAAGCAGCGATCTAAGCTCGGCATTGTGTTCGGTCTCATGATCTCCACTAGGATCTGCCAGAGGGGGGTAATAACCAAATGGTAACCAAACAGTTACCAACTCGTGACCATCGATCGGCCAGCATCGTCATGGAAAGTAACCATTCATTATCTTGGTTACCAACCGATTGGTCAGTAACTAATTGATATCAACATGGATACTAATTTGAACATAGTAACTTAAAAGTACAATTAGTATTCTAAAATTAATTAATTAATTGATTGATTAATATTATATAATTTCATCTTATGGTTTTTTTTTTTTTTTTTTTTTTTTGCAAATTTTTTTTCTATGACAAAAATCAATCTAAGGTATGATTTTGTGGCATTTCTCTAAAGTTCCCTTAAATGAACAAAAACATTAACTGCCTATTTCATACTGACCAAAATTCCCTAACATTTCAAATTAGTAAAAAAAAAAAAAAAAAAAAAAAAGAAAAAAATATATATGATTCCCTCCTAAATATCAGCACTTTACTTTAGCAATATTAAATAAAAAAAAGGTCATAAAATCCCTTATTTTCGCAATTAAAAAAATGGACAATACATACCATAATAAGAAATTAACCTCTGATTCTCTTCTACAACCCCCTTTTTCTCCTTTGCTCCCCTCTTCGAGTCGATTGCATTTATCGAAAAAGGAGCCTCCATTTTGTGATGATCGTGGTAGAAGAAAACCCAGAGAAGACACTTGAAAAATCACGAAAATATTAGAGGAGGCGCCGGTATCTCCGTCACTTAGGCAGTTCTTACAAATCGCATCAAGGGTTAAAGACCTATCAATGACTATCAATATCTAAGGATAGAGTCACTCAAAAGTTTTGATTTAGCCATCAATGAAGATCATGGTTGTAGGGTAGCAGATGGGGGTATTGGGGTGATTGGAAAACAACATAAAAGAAAACGTGGTTTGACTCTAATAAGTCAAACTAATGAGGAATATATTGCCTTGAGCTTTGCTTCCATGAGCTTTGGAACCGAGCAAAAGTTCATACAATTATAATACTCTTTATGGTTCTCAAATATGGTTTAGTTCAGAAGTACAAAATCGAGATAGTTTTTTCAATATATTGGCATGTACTCTATCACAAATTAATATCGATATATCATTGCATACTCATCAAGATTACTCATCAAGTTGGATAAAATCAACAATATCCAATTTATGAGTTAATAGTTAGAAGAGACAAAAAAACATGCATGTGACACATTAACAATTACCTTCAAAACTATTCAAAGATAATATCTTGGTAAATTTATTGTTTAAATCAAAATAAATGTAGATATAGGGAATCTACTGTCAAATTTTAACCAGAGATTATTGATAAATAAATGAGCAAATAGTGATTATTACACTACTACAAAAGTTGACTTACACGATGAAAAATACAAGACGTTTTTTGTGAAACTGTCGTCTTAAACAGGATTACACGATGGTTTGACAAAACCGTCGTGTAAACAAAGGATTACACGATGGTTTTGATGAACCATTGTGTAATTCGGCAGCATTTCAAAAAAAAAAAAAAAAAAAAAAGGAACCGTCGTGTAATCCTTCGAAAATTTTTAAAATTTTCAAAAAAAAAACAAAGGATTACACGACGGTTATAAAAAACCGTCGTGTAATCCTCTGAAAATTTTGAAAAAAAAAAAGGATTACACAACGGTTAAAAACCGTCGTGTAATCCTCCGAAAATTTTCAAAATTTTCAAATTTTCAATAAAAAAAAAAGGATTACACGATGGTTATAGAAAACCGTCGTGTAATCCTCCGAAAATTTTCAAATTTTCAAATTTTCACAAAAAAAAAAAAGGATTACACGACGGTTTTGAACAAAACCGTCGTGTAATCCTCCTAAAATTTTCAAAATTTTCAAATTTCATGCTTTGGAATTCGCACGAAAACCCATTACTTAAATACACTTTCTCTTCATTAATCAATCATTTTCATCTTCAACCCTCTAGATAACTCAAACTTTTCTCCTCCCCACCTCCTTCGCCCACCCACCCCCCTAACTTAAAATCCGGTCACGCCGCCGCCGCCACTTCAAACTTTCCCAAACCGCCGCCATAGCCCCGGTTTTTTTCCGCCGCCCCGCCGTCGCCACCACCTCTCTCTCCCGGTGTTCCCATCAAGGCCGTGACTATTTTTCTTTAAAGAAAAGCAAGGTGACTTCCATATTGCTCAATTTCTTGTTTTCTAACAAAACTACGACACACAATGCTTTAATAACTTGCGTAGAGTGTAATTTATAGTGTTGTTTGAATGTTTTTTTTTTTTTTTTTTTTTTATTGTTGCTCTTTGGAGATGAATGTTTTGTGCACAGTTTTGGCACTTTACACACATTTTTTAACATGATTTTTATCCGCTCACCACATGCTCGATGAAATGCCAAAATGAATTTTTGTTTTGGATAATAATATGGAATTTAATTCTAGTGTAATGTATACCATTACACGACGGTTTTGCTCAAAATCGTCATGTAATTGGGCTTGAATTAAAAAAAAATAGGTTTTTTTTTTTGTGATAGCACACATTACACGACAGTTTTGCTCTGAAACCGTCGTGTCATATGTGTCATTGCCAAAAAAAATGCCAAATTTTTTTTAATTCAAGCCTAATTACACGACGGCTTTGGAGGAAAACCGTCGTGTAAAGTTCTCAATTTGCGGCGTTTGCTACTGTATTTCTTGATTCGACAACGGCGTGAACCGTTATGTAATATTGGGATACCACGACGGTTATGGAACCATCGTGGTATCTTCCACGATGCTGGATTACACGACGGTTGTCTAACTGTCGTGTAAACTTTACACAACGGTAATAACCGTCATGTAATTCACAATTTTTACTAGTGTTAGGGTCCTTGGACATCGTATATGAAAGGCACAAAACAATCACAATCAAAAAAAGATACAGATAGGTCGGAAGAAATGAAAAAAATGAAGGATAACAACATCGATATTTAAAGAGGTTTGCCGGAAGTGTGCTACGTCCTCTGAGTATGTCGGTTTACTATGTAAGAATTTCTTTCGTGCAAAGGATTTACAATTTATGTGTATATTCTAGCAAAACGACTATAGACGAGGGGCTAAAAAAAAAACAGGGGATCCCCCCATATGAGAAGGGTCCTCCTCTATTTATAGAGGAAAAGTAGTGGTCCTGAATTCATGGATAGTAGTGGATGGTTCCCCACTACCCCGAACAATTCGGAACATGTGTAAGAACGAGGGTCAGGATGTCACAATTGATCGTGGGCTTGACAGTTATAGAGATTGATCTTTCTCTGGGCGATGTTTTTCAAATATGAATGCTGAACGACGAATTAGTCATTCACAAAGACCTAGGATTAGGTATCGTTTATCGTTCGTTTTGTTGGGCCAAATGCTCACAATCCACACTTGGTGAATTGACGGGCCTCAAAGAAAATGAGACCAAATGGTCGAGTGCGACCATTCGTCGTTCGCCGCTCTGCCAAGTTGAAATCGTTCATTAGGCCGAGCCCAAATGTTTGAGAATACTTGATCCATCAGGGGCCGTCGTCCATCGTTCGTCGTTCGTCGTTCGTTTATTAAGCGGTCGCGATGACCCAGTTACAGTGTTATGGGGAGACGAATTCTGACCTCAACAATAAACACCTACTTAATGTTTTCTAACCTGCTAGAAACTCGTTTGGTAATTAAGGACACTTGAAACCAATGATGAAAATATCGATATCGACGGAAATATCGTTAGCCCAATTTTACGGAAATTTTGAGATAATGTTGATATCGATGGAAATATTGGAAAATATTACTAAAGTTATGGAAACATGATTTAAAATACATTTTTAACATTTTAGGATAGTACAAATGTTAAAAGATATATAAATACGTGATAACTCTAAGACATTAGAGTTATCCAATGTCTTTCTAGCCCAAATTTGCTTAGCCAAGAGCACTTTTTTTATTTTTCTTTGTGATTTGTTTTGGATTTTAAGTTTTATTTTTGCTGGGTCACTTCTGTAATTATGCTCTTCTTGAACTGAAATTGAAGGATTATAGAGCAAAATGAGGGCCAAAACGTTAAAGTGCTGGTAATGTGTTTTTCAGGTAAATGCTACAACTATGCTGCAGCATTTCTGGGGCGAAATTCTGGGCATTGCTGGCAGATTTTGCTGACATCAGACCATTATGTGGAGAGACTATGTGGAATGAATGAGCTGGACATTTGTGGTCAGCTGGTCCCCCACCATCTTTGCCACATGTGTACCATTGTTGCCCTAGCCTAACAAAACAACAAAAAGAAAGGAAAGAGAGCAGCCAGCAGAGATACCATTTTTGAGAATAGCAAGGAGCAGCCGTCGGAGAGAGAAAACAGAGGAGAGAAGAAAATACACCAATTTTGGGCAAGAGAGAGAGAAAGCTCAGGAAGTTCTAGCTTCCATTTTTAAGCCCATTTTGGAATCCGAGCTCAGGAGGAGAAGGACGCAAGACGAGGAGGACCATCCATAGCCATTAGGAGTTTTTCTTCTTCTTACTCTTTCTTGATTTATTTTCTGATTTTCATTCTCTGTGAACAATGGATGATGTTTTTAAGCTTGCTTTTGTAATCCGAAATATGAACTAAATTGTTTAGCTAGGACCCTAATGGAACCAAGGTTGTAGGAATGTTATGTTGATGTTGGATTGCTAGCTAATGTTCTGCTCTTGTTCATTCATGTGTGTGTTATGTTTATTTTCATTTTTTGACTGGCCATCAACTATAGGAAATCAGATTTAGATTAATACCGGAAGGTTGATTTAGTTGGAAATAACATGGATGATGCAAGTTCAATATGCTTGTCTAGGTTTATTGATTAGTGAATGGTATAGGAATATATTGTTCATCTTGCATAACCCACAAGACCCGAGCCTTAAAATTGCATTCTAAGAGCTTGGATTCACACAGGAATATGTTGAAAAAGGTTTGAGGAATTAGCCATAATAATTCGGAAGATTTTTATGCATCAAAACGGAGGTTTGGTTAACAGGCGCAGAGCATGCTATAACATTCTAGTAGCATTCGTGTAGCAGACCTGCAACTAAGGTGAAATAGGTGTCCTAGCTTGTTTAATCCATTGGTTGTCCCAAACTCAACTGCATATCCCGTTCTTTTCATTAATTTTGTTTGCTTTTGCTTGCTTTTAATTGTTACATAATTTTTATTGAATTTCCAATTCCGCCTTTTTTGTTTCATACCTTCTTGGTATAAAATAGCTTTACTTGATAATTTGGTGATTTAATCCTCGAGGGACGATATCCGTACAATTGTGTACACTTATTACTTGTACGACAAATATACTTGCGAATGTTCAATTGAGCAACAAGTTTTTAATGACTTCAATGAACATTCAACGGCGTGAATTGGAATTATCGATATACAATTGTACACAATTGTACGGATATCGTCCCTCGAGGATTTTAAATCACCAAAATTATCAAGTAAAAAGCTATTTATTTATACCAAAGAAGGTATGAAACAAAAAGGCTGAATTGGAAATTCAATAAAAATTATGTAACAATTAAAAGCAAAGCAGAAAGCAAACAAATTAATGAAAGAACGGGATTGCAGTTGAGTTTGGGAAACCAATGGATTAAACAAGTTAGGACACCTAATTTCACCTTAGTTGCAGGTCTGCTACACGAATGCTACTAGAATGCTATAGCATGCTCTGCGCCTGTTAACCAAACCTCCGTTTTGATGAATAAAAATCTTCCGAATTATTATGGCTAATTCCTCAAACCTTTTTCAACATATTCCTGTGTGAATCCAGCTCTTAGAATGCAATTTTAAGGCTCGGGTCTTGTGGGTTATGCAAGATGAACAATATATTCCTATACCATTCACAAATCAATAAACCTAGACAAGCATATTGAACTTGCATCATCCATGTTATTTCCAACTTAAATCAACCCTTCTGGTATTAATCTAAATCTGATTTCCTATAGTTGATGGCCAGTCAAAAAATGGAAATAAACATAACACACACATGAATGAACAAGAGCAGAACATTAGCTAGCAATCTAACATCAACATAACATTCCTACAACCTTGGTTCCATTAGGGTCCTAGCTAAACAATTTAGTTCATATTTCGGATTACAAAAGCAAGCTTAAAAACATCATCCATTGTTCACAGAGAATGAAAATCAGAAAATAAATCAAGAAAGAGTAAGAAGAAGAAAAACTCATAATGGCTATGGATGGTCCTCCTCGTCTTGCGTCCTTCTCCTCCTGAGCTCGGATTCCAAAATGGGCGTAAAAATGGAAGCTAGAACTTCCTGAGCTTTCTCTCTCTCTTGCCCAAAATTGGTGTATTTTCTTCTCTCCTCTGTTTTCTCTCTCCGACGGCTGCTCCTTGCTATTCTCAAAAATGGTATCTCTTGCTGGCTGCTCTCTTTCCTTTCTTTTTGTTGTTTTGTTAGGCTAGGGCAACAATGGTACACATGTGGCAAAGATGGTGGGGGACCAGCTGACCACAAATGTTCAGCTCATTCATTCCACATAGTCTCTCCACATAATGGTCTGATGTCAGCAAAATCTGCCAGCAATGCCCAGAATTTCACCCAGAAATGCTGCAGCATAGATTGTAACATTTACCTGAAAACACATTACCAGCACTTTAACGTTTTGGCCCTCATTTTGCTCTATAATCCTTCAATTTCAGTTCAAGAAGAGCATAATTACAGAAGTTGACCCCAGCAAAAGTAAAACTTAAAAATCCAAAACAAATCACAAAGAAAAATAAAAAAAAAGTGCTCTTGGCTAAGCAAATTTGGACTAGAAAAACATTGGATAACTCTAATATCTTAGAGTTATCACACCCCCAAACTTAAAACTTGCTTGTCCTCAAGCAAAACAGAAACAACAGCAAAAACAAGACGCAAAACAAAAACAGAGAAAAACAAAAGTACGCACTTTGTGGATAAATTTGCACAGGGGCTGCCCTCAAGAGATGGGTTAAAAACATACCTAAAAGAGAAACACCATACTCATACAGGTGCTGATTTTTAAATTCAAAAGATGGCTTCTTCTCAAATTGGACCTGCTTTGTGAGTGTGTGAGCACCAAGTGCTATTTCATCAATGACAAAATAAATAGAACCAAGCACACTTATTTCAATCAAAACGTTTTCAAATTAAAGCTCAAACTCCATAAGCTTGCTTTTCAAAACTCTCTCCACTAATGTCGATTAACATCTAACCAAAGATCAATAGGACTTCATTGTGGTTGTGATGATGGGCCAGGATGAAGGTAAGGTACGGGGATGCATTTTGGCTCATCTCACCCTAAAACACATCAATACTCTAGGACCTTAAAGCACAAACAGTGTCTCAAAATAGCACACCCCAAAACTTAGTTTTTACTTCCTCTTGCCATTTATTCTTTTTTCTTTTTTTTTTTTTTTTTTATGCCACGTTTGCCTTTTAACGCGAATGTCAACATTTGTGATGGAGTCACCCGGTTACTCAACAAAGTCACAATTCAAGGTTTTTTTTTTTACTTGCTCATGCTTCGGTTTACCGTTTGACGCAAAAATGAACATGGGACTCATGAACATTCCTGGTTACTAAGCAATCCAAAACAGCGGAACAAAAAAAAAAAAAAGTTTTTTTTTTTTTTTTTAATAAGCTTTCCAATACACGAGTTTTACATAAGAATTATATTATATTTTACATATCTTAATACCAAAAGGAAGTCTTAAGAAGTTCAAATATGGTTGGGATGTCACCTTGATTCAATCAATATTGGTGTCATGATCTATTATTTGAATAGAGTTGAATATAATCATGGACATGCTATATGTAGGTTTATTGTGTCTTCCCAATGTATTTTCATACATAGAAAATTGTGCAAAGTTTGAAGAAGTCTAGGAAAATATATTCTCTCAGCTTTTTATGTGTTGTTTATTTATTTATTTATTTATCTCTTATTTATAAGATAATTATAACATGTTATTTGCTAGTTACTCTCTTTCATCATTTGTTTTAAAAAAACTAGAAGATTATCATAACATGCTCAAAAAGCTAGTAAATGATAGAAATAGGAAATTTTTGAAATTTCCAAACCAAAATTTCCGTCGTAATTTCTGATATTTCATCGATATTTCTCAAAATTTTGTAAAAGCTACACTGCGTTTTACTAATATCAATATTTTTACTGATTTTCTTGATATTTCCCCGATATTTTGACAAAAAAGATACTTCAATATCCCTCAAAATTAGATATTTCGGAAATATCTTGGATATTTGCAACCATACTCGAAAGTTATGTGTGCTCTCTTATGTTTGAGATTTAATTTTTATGTAATCTATTATATTATTGTATGTTTGAAATGACTAATGAGTACGTAATATCATCTTGAAATTACAATCAATACTTGTTATTATGATTTACTATTACATTATGCGATACAACGCTTATATTTGATGGAAAAAAATATATATATATTGTTTCAGTTATAATTTTAGTTTAGATTAAGTAATATTTGATTGTTTTTACATTTTGTAAAGTTTTAGCAAAAATTGTAAGTTTTTCTTTGAGTATCCCTTTTTTCCCTGAATATCCGTTAACATCAATATTTCTGTGGATATTATCTGTAAATCAAAACATTGACAACTCCGTCAACATCAACATTTCATCTTTGATTTGTGTAGCATGTTGTCACAATCTATCATATTTAAAAAAGAATGAAATATGCAACAAAATTGTGATTTTTACCCCAAAAAAAAAAAAAGATCTCTGAATTTTTGGATATTTTGTGGACATATCTAAATATATCTTGGATATTAACAAATATTGCGAATATTTTTTAACATTGTAACATTTGAAAAATACTTTTGAAAGAAATATCTTTTCCCCCGTTATCTATGTCGAAACTTCAAAATACAGATAATATCGTGGAAATATCGACGACGTGAATATTTTCATCCATGATTATAGCTTGTTAGTTGCTAGTTGCTCTCTCCTCATTTATTTTAAAAAATATAACACAACAATATCATGCTTAAAAAGATACTAAATGATATAAGTCCAAAATTTAAAAAATTTCCAAACCGAAATTTCTAATATTTCTTCAACATTTCCCTATATTTTATAAAATGCATTATGTTTTACCGATATCGATATTTTTACCATATTTCTCTTATATTTTGACGGAAAAAATATTACACTTGGAAAATAATTTGATACCCCCCAAAAACGAAAATTTCAATAGAAATTTTAAAAATATCAATGGATATTTGCAATCATGGTTCTACATTAAAACCAGATCATGTGATGCAGGAATATGCTAACCTACCCTGACAATGAGAAATGGTCCTGTAATTGAATTGACCACTTCTGCTGTCATTAAGAGAATTTTTTTTTTTTGGCTAAAATGATGTCATTAAGAGATTGATAATCTAGTTTAGGTTTTAAGAATTAGTTGCTCCCAACCCGGCTAGAGAGAGTGCTTAGTGAACGTAGGAAAAGCACTTGGCTGTGATGATATAAATGGAGCCAAAAGACAAGACAGTACAAGTTCCGGGGCAAATTCTACCCTCTAGGAAAAAAAAAAGGGCAAAAAAATATAAAATAATAAATTCCCACCTTTCCCCGACAAAATTACTGATAAAAAGTCACCTGTGTTGGCCAATTTTAACTGTGTTCAGACTAAAAACGCTTTGTACTGTGGATGCTAATTGTCAGCTCCACACCTATCCTTTCTCTGCTTCTACAAAGCAAGCTTACCAGATACTCATGAAGCAGGATGATGTCCGTTTTTCTGCTGCCACGAACTTGACAAATTTTGTGAACCTTTATTTAGTTCTTCCTTTGATCGTTTAGTCGGAGCGGATTGCTGCAATCTAGAAGGATAGAAAAACAAGACTAAAATCAGAATCCAAAAGGAGCCATGCTCACCACCATTTCACTGTTAAAATTGAGGATAAGCACATGGATTTGATTATTCGTTGATTATTTGACGTCTCTGTAGTACATTATCTCGGGGCCTAACAATGTGGGATTCCTTTCGTACTTGTAAAGTGAATGACATTGATCACCATACATGTTTACATTTCTATTTTCGCTATACATCTTATATCAATGTCGCTGTGCGAACTGGATGTCAATAGCAAAATAAAGAAAATGAGGAATTGAGAAGAACTGTAAAGCAACAAATACTCAACAGGGAAAAAAAGTGAAACCTGAAATGTAAAAATGATTCACATCTGTGCCATGTTACCTGGGGGAATTGGCGCGCTTTTGCACATGCTGCTGATTTAGTGCTGTGGATGATGTACTTCCAGGTTCACTTTCAGCAGCCTGCACATATTTATCATTTGTCATTAATTCGTGGGAAACAATCAGGCCATATGAGCAACGAGAATGTTTCAAGATAAAAAAGGGGGTGGGAGGGACAAAAAAGGTAAAAACACAATTACGGAGAGCTTTTATGATGTTTTAAAATTTTTGACAGAAGAAGAAATCCAACTAATGGTTCAACAACTGAACAAACTTGACGAAAACACACTTAAGTTATTTGAAAGAGTTTGAAAGCAACTTCGAACCGTATGCGATTCAAGCCAACCGACAAAGAGGAAAAAATCAGTGACATCTCTTTTACAACAGCAATAAGAAAAAGGGTAAAATCAGATTATTGTATTTGCCTTGTGTTTGTGTCACAACAATGACCATGTGAGGAAAACCTATTTTTTCCCCCTCCCCTGTGAACCAACAAGGTATCAACAAGTCATTTACTAAACAGCATGGGTGGGTTAAAAGAAGAAAACGAGAAAAGAATATAGTTGAATTGACTACTTGGGAGTACTTGGATAATGGGTAGAACTAGGGACCGACCACCAAGCCCTTACCTTTTAAAACATGAATTAACGGAGCCTGGACATGGCAGCAGTAGCGGACATGAAGTCAGCTCAATCCCCTAATAGTGTTTTAGCCATCACATCTTTGGTGCAAAGCAAAATTCAAGAAAAGGAGTGGTTCTTATAAGGTAGCCACTAACCTTTATCAGGAAAGGTCTTGCCCACATACCCTTTATCCAAGCACCACCAGCGTAGAAAATCAAATCAACTACTGAAAGCATCATCAAGAATCCCCACCTCAGGAGTGCTTTCTTTGGGCACATCATCTTCTCCGGTCGGTTCAGTTGATCCAGGCTTAACAGTGTCCCATAGAAATCCATTTTCGTTTTTAAGAGAGAGTTTATCAAAATCTTTGTCCACAGCTCCAGAACGAGGTGTAACATATGCTACATATTTTTCTGCAATTCCACCAATAAAAAGTTACATTCAGTACCTTTCTGTCTATGTAATGCAATTCTACAATCATCTTGTATTGCAACACCTTTTCTTGTCTGGATTAAAGTTCAATTATGTGCACTCAGAGAGTAAACTTTCCCTCGAATAATAATTGTTATGTTTTTCTTTTGTAGGACATTTTTCTATGCCAAGGCCATCACCAAACTAATAATCCCCTATCTCTCACAAAGAAAATTGAAGGCTTTCTTCAATGGTTAACCTCTGATGTTTTATTCAACCCATTTTAACTTCTAAAGTCTTAAATAATGGTAAAACAAAAGAAGAAGCAACATTGAGATCAGGTGAATACAAAGAAAGTATACAGAAGACTACTGATACAGAAGGCATTAATACAAGATGAATATCCAAGTTCAACGACAATTTACCAGCCAAGTTATGAAGGGCATTTTCAGCAGCTTGTTGCTGAGCATCCTTTCTCGTCTTACCCATTCCAACGCCTATCTTCTCACCAGTGAACAAAACCTAAACCAATGAATCAACAATGAGCATGCTCCATTCAAAGAACCGCCAAAGATGGTTCCACATAATATATCAATCTCCCTGATTTTATGTGATATGATTTATGTTGTCTAGAGACTAGCTTCAGAAACACATACTCTAGTTCTCAAGAAAACACTTATCAGTTAAGGGTTGGTTAAAATTCAGCTCAAGATTCCCAACAAACAGAAATAGATAAGATACAGCCATTATTGTGATATCAAAAATTCACCATGAGTTTGAGAAGAAGAGAGGAAGCTCAAACACTAAGTACTAACCTCAACAGAAAACTGCAAATCCTTACTAGTGCTTAGAACAGACTTGAACTCAACCTGCAAAGTACGATAGGTAAAAGGTAACTGCTGAAAAAAACAAACAAAAACAAAAAAAAACACAAAACAAACAAAACAAAACAAAAAAAAAAAAAAAAAAAAAAGAACAAACACGAAAACAAAAACAAAAAGGCATCCACATTTAGACAGTAGTACCCTTGAGCTACATCTACGTGCAATTTCTTGCAGCACTCCAATAGATAAGGGGGATGGTAGCAGGTTCACTTTGCCGCCTTCAGTTTGGACATCTCTACTGTTGGAAGCTCCCTGATTTTGAGATACCCCACCATCTGCAAAAAGTATCAATTAGCTAAACACATAAAATAATTTGTTTGTACATCAAATTCTGCTGTATTATGCTTTATAAATTTATTAAATTTATAGTGCCAACAAGTACTCTATCAAAAAACAGAACCTAGCAGCACAAGCTTGTGGATGCATAAAACAATTATTCTTATTAAGGTCTATACAGCTCAATCAATTACCAAAACTTCTTTACAATATGACCTACCAGATAACTGACTTGCAAGTGGAAGATTTTGCTTTTGCAAAATCCCCATTGTGAACCTGTAGATGAGCATTTTTTAACCGGATATGAAGCCGAGCTTTATAGATTGTTGGAACTGTGGTCGAAAACAAAAGGTAAGAAAATTTCTGGGCAAACCTCTTCACTCTTCACTTCAGAAGTTTGTGAGAGTAAACCAGTGGGAGTAGAGCCTGAAGTTGTATGCAAAGACAAGTTTGATGAGTGCGCTGCTTCTCTGGTTTTAATACATCAGATTCTTGAACAAGCCCCAAAGGACGATTCTTTAGAGGTCCTCTATTGATGTCATCCTCTATCAACCAACCTCCCTGTGCTTGTACTGGAGGTGCTGAAAGTTGTGTCGGTACTCTAGATAGAAGTGGGGGTTCACCATAGCTTTGGTTTCTCAATTCTAGACCAAATTTCATGGTACCAACTCCTCTCTTCATATCATGATCACGATCAGAAAAGCTATCTCGTCTAACAGGAGGTCCAAGCAAACCCGGTCCTATGACAAAATTGGAAAGACACTACATGTCAGTAAATGATGGATGACATGATATTATGCATGGTGCTAACAAAAACAAAATAAAATTGTTATCCAAGTGACTCCCATACTCTGAGATGGCAGGAGTGGCCCCAAAGAAGCAGGGTTAGCATTTGGAAGAATCGGAACAGATGCCTGAGAGGTTTCAGATTTTAACTCAACAGTATTTGTAAAAGGATGAGTAGCTGGTTCCATAACATGCCGATCATCCTGAAAAAAAAATAATAAAAATAAAAAAATAAAGAGTTAAGGAAATGCAAAAAATAAAAAAAACTGACAGATAAATAGAAAAGAAACTGTTTCTTAAATGCTCTCAGCAAAAGCAATGATGGTAAAACTACAACATAGAAACATACGTACTAAAACAAGAAAAAAACAAAATCTTTTTTCCTTTCCTAAATAGATGAAGAGATGGATGGATAGATAGAAAACAAATTGTTCCTTGAATGCACTCAGCAAAAGCATTGATGGTAATACTACAACATACATATATACATACATTTTTGATGATAGAATATATATGCATACATACATACATATATATATATATGTTAACATTGTGATTCATTTTGTTACTATCACTTAGCAGAAAACATACCAACAACCTCAAGAAGAAAAAGAAGCTTACAGATTGGCTCAGTCTGCGTTCCACTTCAATGCCGTTCATTCCTTCACTAAAAGGAGGAACTCCATTTGGTACAAAACCAGCATCCTGACATCCAAAAAGCAGCCATAGTAAAGAAAAAAAGGATTAGAGTTGAAAGCTGCCATTCTCTGAACCAATCTGGAATCCACTATTTTAAAATTCATATACCTCCGACATCAAGTAACTGCTCACATCAGGAGCTGGAGGTAAATTTACCACATCATCTTCATAAAAAACATCATTTATTCTTCGCAGCAAATTCTCATCAAATTCTCTGGAGCACGTGAAGAAACAATAGATGACACATCTTAGATCTCAGAGATAAAGAATCACAAAATAAACTATTATTAAGAGCTCTTACTTGAAAAAACATCCTCTGACATTGCATGCAACATTTCTCGCCACACACAAGACAGGAACAGCATTTGCTGTCTGTCAGAGAAATCGAGGAAAAAATTATCAGAAAAAGGATGCAAGACAAGAACATATCTCAGATTGTAAGCTTAAAATGACACAATTCAGTACCTCTGCCTGAGGAGCATAATAAGGCGTGAATGCTGGAACTACATGAACTCGAAGTTGATCCTTATCTTCCCAAACCTTTAAGCGGTCATCAATTACCATTGCCATCTTTGAGTGGCAGATACCATTTGGAAGACATTGATCAATGATTTCCTGGAACCTAATATTTATTAATAAGATTCAAAATGGTCAGTTTTTTGTGTAGATGCAAGAGAGACAGAGAGATTTTTTGGTTGAATGAAAATTTCACTGTTGTGTGGTTGCAGGCATAGCCTAGCGATAATTATACACCTGACTCCACTATGAGATATAGTGTTTGAATTCTTCCACCCCCAAAAAAAAAAAAAAAAAAAGAATATCTATATATATATATATATGTATATATCACTGTTGTTGAAAAAAGTGAGAGAAAAAAGGGGTTAGCATCAAACTTTTACGGAGGCATCATTAATGAACTTTAGTTTCTTTTGCAAATACTTCAATTAGTTGACTACAAGAAGCAACCTTTTTCTTACGCTGATAAATTTTAAAATATTTGTAATTGGAAAGAACAAAAGAATAACTTTGGACTCAAACATATGGCAGATCACTTTAGAACGCAACAAGGTTTCAAGCATTAAGGAGTGAGTGATTGTCATGAAAGAAGAACTTGCCTGATTTGACACAAACAACACGATCTAGAAGTTGCCTTGAACCAATCAGATGAGCCTCAGGGTCCAGAAGTCTCCACATTTCTAAAGCATAATCTCTTTCTGCCATAGTACAAACATAAACTTCAAACCTTTTTTCTTTCCTTTCGCTATTAAGTAACATCTCAAATCTTCCCATGCAGGTCGTAACCTCACGAGAACACTTGTGTCACGATTCTGCATTTGAATTGACAAAAATCAAAATACAAAATACATGCTCAAACGAACTGGTTCATTTCTAGAGCATATTCCGAAATATCATAATTCTCTTAAAAAACCACTAAAGGAAAAGGCACATATATTCCTAATCAAGCCAAGGGACGGGAGGCTTCGAACATCGGGCGGTGTCCTGAGAAATATAACTAATAGACAAAGTTCCGATTTTTGTGGTGCGGAAATGCTCTAAGAGTAAATTTCCTGCCAAGTATCCAATTTAGTCCAATTTTTGGTGTGTATTTATCAATTTCCCTTAAATCAAGGTCCCAACACCATCTTTCCAAATCCAAAATGCAGTTCATAAGACGAAATTGAAGAAAACTTAAATCCAAAGTCAGACCGGAAAACATACAGGTGCATAAATGAAGTGCATAGATAATAACGCACAGTAAAACAACAGCAGTAAGAGAGACCTTCCGACCTCGGGATTAATGCGAGTGAGAACAATATTCTTTCCTGGCAATCTGATTATAGGCCGGAAAATCCTTTCATGGTTGTCGGATAGCGGAGGAACTTCCTCCATTTGAACCTTAAACACCCTTCCGTTATCCATCACGCTATCGCTCTCTACATACTGCTTTAGGATGAACCGATCGTCCATGTAACGCTTCACTTCGGCCTGCATTCCAGCTGAGCGTATTGGATCAATCTCGCGTGCAATCCAACCTCGCAGAAGCTCGATCCTATCCTCGAAGGACTTCATGGTGTTCGCAACTATCAGCGTCTCGTCGAGATCGAATACATCGAGAGGCACCGCAATTCA